>MU391992.1:0-160281 GCA_022578705.1 Xylariaceae sp. FL1019 | reverse complement strand
TATTATTATTATTATTATTATTATTATTATTATTATTATTATTATTATTATTATTATTATTATTATTATTATTATTATTATTATTATTATTATATTTATTAATCTGTATAAAGTTCCGGTTTTGCTTTCGTTATTATTATTATAACTATTATTACTTATTTCTTTACCGCTATTATTACTATTTTTGCTTTTTTAACGTAAGTTTTTTATTTAATTTATAGTATATTATAATACGTTAATTAATTTAAAATAAAAGTAATAATATATAAAGCTATTAAAAAAACTTATAAAAATGCCCGCCGTTGTTTTGTTTTTAAGTTTTTTGCTTTTTTTTTCGTTTTTTTATTAAACCGACCTATTGTTTGCCTTTTTTATTATAAACTTAATAACGTTTATTATAACGATTTTAATTTTTTTATTAACGCTTTAAGCGTTAATTATAATTTTAAAACAGTTTTATTATAAGTTTTAAAGCTTTTAGTTTTTATAAAATATTTACGCTATTAAAATAATAAAAATATATAAAACGTATACGTTACCGGTTTACCTAATTAAGCTTACGTTAGTTATATTTATAATAATTAAAATAAAAACTATAACTATACGTATTTTTTTTTATTTTTTAATTATAAAATAGTATTAATATAATAATAATTATTAAAACTTTTGCTTTTGTTTTTGTTTTTTTTTAAGCCTAAACCCGAACCCGAATTTAAATAAATAGTATTTATTAGTTTTTTAAATACTAATTTAAAAGCATAATACCGTGCTATAATTAAAAACTAGCGGGCTAACGTTAAGTTACGTTTAAAAAAAGAATTGCGTATATTTAATAAAATAATGGCTAAAAAAAGTAATATAAAGCTAAAAATACGTACTTTTGGGTTATTTATAAAAAAAGCCGAAATAAAAAAGTTTAAAGCTAAATAAAAAAACGATAACGATAATAACGATATAGTTAATAATGTAATAAATTATTTTAATAAATGTTTTAACCTATTAAACCCGGTATATAAATAGTAATCGTTAATAATAGCTTATTTTACTAAATTACTTTAATTTTTAACTAAATAAATAAATATAACGTATTAATAAAATAAAAAAAAATATATTATAATACGTCGAATTTATATAATATTTATTTAATTAAACTAATATTTAAACTAATATAAAAAAAGGCGTACGGTAATACGTTTAATTAATATTATTATATACTGTTTTATATTATTTTTTTAAGTTTTAACCTAATTATATTATAAACTATTTACTATTTTATTAATACGTTAATAATATGTTTTTATTTTATATATTATAGCACGTTATTCCGGTAAACTTAAGTTATTACGTTAATAAATCGTAATAAAAGTTTTTTTAATTAATAAAGCTATTTTAATACGTTTAAATTTAGGTATTTTTAAGGCTAATATTATTAAAGCAATTTTTTGCTTTTTTTTAAAAATACGTTATTTATAAAACTTTTTTTATTTAATAAATAATTTAAAAAATATATCGTAATACTTTTTAATAAATGCTTTATTTTTTGTTTTAAAATGTTTTTATTACGTAATTTTTAATATATTAACGATAAGCTTATTTAAATTTAAAAACTTTATAATTAAATTAGTTTAAGTTTTTTTATTATTCGAAAACTAACGTATTATAATATATTAAAATCGGGCTTTTATAAATATTTCGCTAATAACGTTATAATAAATATCGGTTATAAAGCTTTAAGCTTTTTTTATATATTAAATAAAGATTAATTAAAAATAACGTAAACGATCGAATTAAACGATAGCTTTTTGTTATTAATTTTAGTTTTAAATATAAAAGCCGGAATATTATCGAGCTCGTAATTATAACGGTTATAACAAACGTTAAAGTTTATAATACGTTTATATTTTAATTCGGGATCGTTAAGCTTTTAAAAATATTTTGAAGCTTTTTTATAAAAGTAAATAAAATTAAAAAAAAGCGTAAATATTAAAATTAAATTTGGTTTTTTTTTTAATATTTTATTTATTAAATTTAATTTTATTAACGTTTAATAAAATATAGTCCAAATAATACAGCTTTATATATATTTGCTTTTAATAAATATTATAAAAAGCGTTAAAATTAATAACGCTAATATTACTAGCATTATTATTTATATTATTATCGTCGATTTCGGCGAAAAACATTTTATATAAACTATTAAATATTTAAAGCTAAAAAGTTTAATTACGTAATTTTTTACGACTATAACCGCAGGGAAATATAGTAATACGTTATTAAACGAAGTCTTTTTTTTTAAAATAATTAAAAATTTAATAAAAAGCGAAAATATACGTAGTGCTTTATTTTTCGATTTTACGTATTATGCGATTTTAACGTTATTAAAAGTTTGCGATATTAAGCTTAATTAATAAGCTATATTAAATTATACGTATAACGTTAAAAAAATAAAGATTTATATTAAAGGCGATAATAATTAAAGCAATTTATAATATTAAATTAATTTATATATAATTGTTATAAATACGTTTTTTATTTATTTAATAAACGTTTACGTTATAATAAACGATAATTTATTTAATTAAAGCGATATTAAAGCCGTAATAAGTTTTTAAATATTTAATAAAATAATAGTAAATAGTTTAAAGTTAAAGTTTTAAATTTACGTAAATAATTGTTTTAAATAAAGCGAAAACGTTAATATAGTTTGTTTTTTTTAAAAAAAACTTAAAACGGCGATAGTTTTTAATATATTTTCGAAATAAAGGCTAAATAACGATAAAGATTTTAAAACGATTAATTAACGTTTTTACGATTTTTAAATAAAAAATATCGAAGCTTATTTATTTAAAAATAAAGTTTTAGTATTTATTTTTAAAAATAATTATATAGCTAAATTAAAGTATATAACGTAAAAATAACGATTATAATATATAAAAAAACATATAATTAAATTTAAAGTTTTTTTAAGCCTAAATAACGTAAAGTTCGTTAATAATAAATATATTAATATTATTATAAAAATTAGCCAAACGTAATATAGTTTTAAAACTAAAGCTAATAGTTTATTTAAAGCTAAAAAAAATATAAATATAGTTATTAGTTTAGATTTTATTTTAAATACGCGGATTTTATATAAATAATTAAATAAATTTTATTAATTTTACGTATTATAATATTTTTATTTTAAGATAAATATTTATATTAATAAAAACCGGGTTAAAACCGGCGACGTTATTTTTAATATTAACTAATTAAGCTTTGTTTAATTACGTTAAAAATACGATTTATATCGTAATAAAGTTAATAATAACTATATAAACGTATAAAACTACGTTTTTACTATATTTTATAATAATAACGAATATAGTATCGCTATAATTAAAAACGAAGCGTTTAATAATTCGGATTTATTTATCGTAGGTTTTTTTAATATTTATAATATTATAAATAATAATATTAACGAAAAAGCTTTATAAAATAAAATACGCGTTATTTAACGTATATTTATAAAATTAAATATAGCGTTTATAAAAAAAGGTTAAATTTAAAGCAATAATAAAGTTATTAATAACTTTAGCGATATTTTCGTTATTAAAATTAGTAATAAAATTAAACGCAAAAAAAGTTATATTAAAAATAATATTTTTAAATCTAAAAAATATAAAAAATTAAATGCTATTTTTATTAATATTTTTAAAACGTATTAAATATATTAATAAAAAAATTTATAAAACGTTTATTTAATTATTATATTACGTAATAATAAAACGTTATTTATATTTATAATTTAACGTATATAAGTTATACGTAAAACTAAAATAATTATTTGTTTTTTTTTAAAAATTATAACTAGTTTTATAATTAATTTTTTTATATATTAATAAAAAAAATTAACTTATTTATTTTAAATAATAACGGCGGTAATTATAATAAAGTTATTAATTAATATATAAATATATTTTTAAAAAAGTTACGGTAGTCACCTAGCCACCTGGCACTGCCAGGTAGGTTGACGGATTAGATAGCTGATTAGATAAGGGACGCATTATAAGTGCTGCAGCCCACCTGGCACCCTATTAGGCTTGGGCTTCCCTTCTTTACCTTTATTAATATTATATATGTTGAGTTAACCTCTGGAGCCCTGTCTTTATAAAAGGCCTCATTGTGACTTTAATAAAGGTCCGTTGACTTTATCGCACTAGGTGAGGTCATCGTCACCCTTTTGCCTGGTGCAGACTCCTAAAGCCCTGGTGTTGAGTTAATTCAACGTCAGGCACCTCCAGTTTTGAAGCCCTGCGGCGTCCCGTACACGCAGGCACTCCAGTCCAGTTACTCCAGTCCAGTCCTTGAAGCCCTGCGGCGTCCCGTACACGCAGGCACTCCAGTCTTGTACCCTCTTGTTCCTGTTTTTGAAATCCTGAGAAGATCACCGTATCTCCAGGTACTCCAGACTCCAGTTTCCGAATTTCGGTACCTCTTGAAGACCTTGCCCGCGGGCGTAGGCACCAAAGCCCTGAACAGAGAGTCAGGCACCCTCCAGAACCTCCAGTCTTGAAGCCCTGAGAGACCCCTGTCTCCAGGCACCTCACGAAGCCCTCTATCGAGGCACTCAAGAAGCCCTGTCACGGCAGGCACCTCCAGAAGCCCTGACCAGGTCAGGCACGTCCCTCCACCCCTCTCGCAAGCCTTTACCGTGAGGCACCACCGGTAAGCCCTGACGAGGTCAGGCCACCGAAAAGCCCTGGTTGCGCAGCGCGCCAGGCACGAAAAGAAAAAGCCCTGCAGTTAACGCTGCAGGCATGACAACCTGAACCCGATGTTTTGAGGTGACGCACCAGGCACGCTTGTAGCCCGTCATTACGACCTCCAGGCACGCCGTCACCACCTCACATGACACCTGGAGTGGTCACCTCCATCACCACCTCAAGCGCGGACTTCGACTCCATCGAAGCCTTCGGTCACCTTGAGAATCACTGAATCCAGCGTCGACAGCGACCTGGAGCCATCGGTACCACCTGACACCAGTTGGCACACATCAGCGCTGACGAGATCACTGATGTCACACCACCTACCTTCCCACCTCGTCACCGAAGTCAAGTCAAGTCAAGATCCCTCAGTTCACCAGTGACTTCGATCCCACACCCGTCATCACCCGATTCCGACGTACCTCAAGAACTCAAGCAGTCACCTGGCACGGCAGTTGACACCCTCATATCCTGGCTGTAGCCTGGAGACCCGTCACCATGGCTGTTGAGACAGCTGACAAGGTCACCGACGACGTCTCTGACACCCCACGACAGATGGTACACCTGATGGAAGTTGTGATGGTTACGATGGATGCCTTGGCACCATGATGGATGGATGGATGGTTGAAGTCTGACGTTATCGATAAGGGACCTGGCTGAATGGTTGAAAATGGCAAAAATCAATGACCTGGCACTAACACGGCTCGAACAGCTGACCTCTGCTGTTCGAGGCCAATATGCTGAAAAGCCTGGAATCGCGTTTTCAGACCTGACTGACAGACTGACGGCACCTTGGGACTTGGTGCCTTATTTCCAGCGGGGGTAGTTACGGTAGTCACCTAGCCACCTGGCACTGCCAGGTAGGTTGACGGATTAGGTAGCTGATTAGATAAGGGACGCACTATAAGTGCTGCAGCCCACCTGGCACCCCACCAGGCTTGGGCTTCCCTTCTTCACCTTTATTAATATTACATACGTTAAGTCAACCTCTAGAGCCCTGTTTTTATAAAAGGCCTTATCGTAACTAAAAATAAATATTTATTTTTTTATTAAATAATGTTTTTTTAAAAATTTTTATTTAATATTTAATATAAAAAACTATTAAATATATTTTTTAAGTTTTTAAAAGTTTAAAAAAATTAAATTAAAACCGATTTTACGATTTGCTTTTTTATATATTAAAATTAAATTAATATATTTTAAAAAAAATAGAAAAAATATTTTTAAAAATAATAAATTAATTTTAATATTGCTAATATTTTTTTCGATTTAATTAAATACTATTTATTATAATTTAAATATATATATATAATTTATATCGTTTTTAAAACTATATCGGATTTAATTAGTTTGAAATATATTTACGATATTTAAAAAAATAAAAAAAATTATATTAAAAATTTTTTAACTTTTATGTTTTTTTTAATATAAATCTAGTTTAGTTATTTTCGAAATTAATAGATTTTTATAAAAATAAAGCGTTAAAATTTTACGTATATTTGTATTAAAATTTTACTATTAATTTAAAATAATATTTTATTTTTATTATATTTTATTAAAACTAATATTATTATAATTAAAAATTAATTTTTTATTTTTAAATATTAAGTTTTTATTTTTAATTATTTTTTAATTAAATATAATATTTAGTTATATAAAAGCTATTTTTTTAATTTATATAAAATACGTATATTTATAAAGCCTTTTTTTATATCGAATTTTTAAACGTTTTTTATAAATAATTTAAATAAGCCTATATATTTTAACTACCGAACTATAATAAATAAAATATACGACTATGCTTTTAAAAGCCGGAGGCCTATTTTTACTAATTACTTATAAAAACGTTTAAACACTAAAATAAAAGATGGCACTTTTAGGTTACATGTACTGAGATTCGGTTCTTGAGCCTTTTGTGCATGTTCTTCCGGGTAGGTCGTGTAAGACAGGTCTACGACCTAGGTACCTGAGTGGTGTCGGAACAATAGATATTGCAGGCTTGCTGGGCCAGTCATAGCGCGGCATTTGCTGCTTAGTGAAGCGGCGAAAAAGTGCCTGCAGCCGGAGTCGTCAACGTCAACGTCAACGTCAACGTCAACGTCTATCAACAGGACGAGGTCCGAGGAAACGAGTGCAGCTGCAACGGCCGAGGCGAACTCGTTATCTGGCCGACAGACAAAGCACCCAAGAGCGACTCCGGCGCGCCATCCAACAACACCTTCACCTTCGACACCAAACGAACATCCATCTCCGCTCCATCCACAGTCTATTCAATTCCCATCCTCCGCCGCCCGACAGTCCTTCCCTGCAGCCCTTCGTCCATCCCATCCATCATCCCCTTTCTCATCCGCGCGAAGCTTCCCAGGATGAGCACAAAGATGCTGTCTTCCTCGTCGAGGGTTGCCTCCTTGGCTCTGAGAGGTGTGTTCCAGAGCACCCCGAGATTTTCTCTCTCTTCCTCTTTCCTTCCCTCTGCGTCTCTCTGATGCCGATTGAACTGGAACGCTGGTTAACCTGTCGTCTTCGTCTGCAGCACACCCGACCGCCCGCATTGCCCCTCTGCAGTCTATCGCCTCCATCTCGACGACGTCCAAGAAGGATGCCACCTCAGTCGCCCCTCACTCCCCTACTGGCCTCGCTCGCCAGCGCAAGGAGGTGCCCCTCGCCAGCCAGGAGCCCAAGAAGGGCGTCATGCAATACGCGCTGTACGATCGTCTACTAGCCCTCTATAGTCCCCATCTCCTACTGCGTGCTAACAGCTTGACCGCGACAGGACCACCCTCGATCAAGTCGCCAACTGGGCCCGCCAATCCTCGCTCTGGCCCATGACCTTCGGCCTCGCCTGCTGCGCCGTCGAGATGATGCACCTGTCCACGCCACGCTACGACCAGGACAGGCTGGGCATTATCTTTCGTGCCTCGCCGCGCCAGTCCGACGTCATGATCGTCGCCGGGACCCTCACAAACAAGATGGCCCCCGCCTTGCGCCAAGTCTACGACCAGATGCCTGAGCCCCGCTGGGTCGTCAGCATGGGCAGCTGTGCCAACGGCGGCGGCTACTACCACTACTCATACTCCGTCGTCCGCGGCTGCGACCGCATCGTCCCCGTCGACGTCTACGTACCCGGCTGCCCCCCGACCTCCGAGGCCCTCATGTACGGCATCTTCCAGTTGCAGCGCAAGATGCGCAACACGCGCATCACCCGCATGTGGTACCGCAAGTAGAAGCAGACACGAGGAGATGGGAGCAAAGGAGCAGAGAACTACCAAATGCAACTTTCATTTGTTGTGAGAGAACCGCCCTTGTACATAACCACACACATCACAGCTACAATTTGTACAGTTTTTTTGCACCGAAGCCGCCACCCTAGACCACTAAATGAATAAACACCAATTACTTGATCTCAATGGACATCGACGGAAAGCCTGTGAAAACCATGGTTGAAATTGGGGCAGAAAACGTTGGGCAAATTTGCCGTGCATATGTACATACATGTATACCTATATATATATATATATATATATATATACATATATATTCACCATGCAGTGCTGGAACTACATGGTGCAGTCGGCTGTAAACAGTCCTGAAGCGTCCCATCACAGGCCGCGTGCTTACACTGTTGCCTCAGTGGACTCAGAATCATCTCGAGACGGTTTCGACTATCATGCTACCGCATTCCTACTAGACTGACACAAAACCATCACCTGAACACCACTATGACGGACCATTGGTTCTACGCAGACATTTAGCATGATGTTGCCCTTATGCATCTTGCTTCACCATATCGACCTTTTACACATACATTCAATCCTACGCCCGTGACTTTCACTATGTAGCGAACTCTATAAATACGACTCCAGCATACTCCCCAGCTTACAGTTACGTCTCTATCCTCACCTCTCTAGGAACTACAACACCATATACCAGCCACTGCGAGATACTGCAACAAAACAAAAGCACAAAGCCCATGCGCAAGAGTCCTCGCCCTCCACCTTGCACCTCACCACGTCCGCCCATCAGCCATCCGCCGGGGAAACCATCGTGTTAGTATCTAACCATAACCACCAACCTAGACCTCACCATGTCCACGCCCGATCGCCGCCCCAAGCCCAAGCCTCTGCCTCCCCGACCTTACCCAACTCCCAAGGCCCACGCTGACCCCTCAGACGACGAGGACGACGACGAGGGAATTTCTCTCTAGTCTCGTCACGTTCTCCTTCAAGCTTCACAGTTGCCTCGCCCTCCTCATCTCGCTCGTCTACCCCTCTTCCAAACCAAAACCTGCTTTTGCCGCCGCCTACCCCTAGACCCAACAAACCCGGCAGAAGACCGAGAATAAGACCACTAATATCAGCCAGAACCGGCCTCAACCAAAGCCCTGCCCAATACGGCCGAGATATACGCCAAACGGGACCCTATGCCGCTACCCTCTGAACTTTGCCCCGGGTGTCAGAAGGACTACTGCACTCGCTGCGGAAAGAGACTAACCGAGACAGAAAAGCGTAACAATAGGGAACGTAAGGAACGGAAACAAAGAGAGAGGGAAGAACACGAGAGCAAAGAACAAGAGAGCAAAGAGCAAAATGAGTCGTCTCCCAATGCCCCCCCTAATGCCTGATTCCGTTCCGCCTGCACCTGTGCCTGTGCCTAATCCAGACAGTGGGTTTGGTCCGGATGTGGATTGAGATGTTGGCTCGGGCATTGAGTTTTGGTTTGAATCATGTTTTGGATCTCCTTGGAGCGTATTGCTAGCTACATAGATAGCTAAACAAGCGACAAGAGAGTGGCTTTAAATTCACGACTTTATGAGTCCATTGTGCGAAGTATACATCCTTGGTCCTGGGAGATGATTAGAAAACATCAACCAACAACCACCCGGAAGTACGACTTACGCAATCGAGAATGTGTTCAATGCCGAAAATTAGGCTAAATCGTAGACATTGATATAGACGGGTATCTGACTATACAAAGAGAAAATTGAGTCAAAGGTTTCTATACTAGAATGTAACTATGCTACAGACTAGAGCAGTATGTACCGTAATGGATGCATGGACAAAGCTGGGATAAGTCGTTTGCCTGTCGATGACATCGAAGCGACGCCTTCCGTGCAAGTATCGAAGTAGAAGTAAAGTAATACAGAACTATCAGAGCTGGACTTTTCAACCATCGTTACGATTGAGAAATAGCATGGCGCACCATGAGAATGAACCGTCCATTTCTATCGTATCTCTCGCGGCTCGCCAAGCCACAGAATGATTGTTTGGGGATCATTAAGCTTATCGTATTGCTGCGCAAGAGGCTCGAAGCGAAGCCAGAAGCTTTGATAACCCGACGCAATGAAGGGCAGCACACTCATGTCACATCAATTCTGTCTCCATCTGCATCTCCATCAGGTAAGTCGACGTCACAGCACGGCAGCCACGACGGCGGCGATGCCAGCGACCATAGCCCCGGCACCAGGGCCGAGGGCGGCAGCACCAGCGACTTGGACGGATGGCTTGGCCGTCTCGGTGGCCTTGGGACCTATCGCGGTCTCAGCAGTCGTGGCACCACCCCCGCCGCCCGTACCGTTGGCACTCTCAGAGGTAGCCTTCGGGCCAGTCGGTTTGGCGGTCCCAGTCGTCTGGCCGGAAACCAATCCTGTCGACTTGACATTGCTGGTGGTCTTGCTTCCGTATGCAGTCGCGTTCATGCTTACGATGTGGTTAGCTCCATGAGTGGGAAGGGTGTGAGTTTCGTCAAGTCGTCATCGCATGCTAGGCCCCTACTATTCTCAAATATAAAAGACTACTCGACATGCGAAAGTGACGTTCACTCACCAGTAAAGCTGTTGTTGCTGGCTGCACCCGTAAGACCGGCTATCACTAGGGCAGTTATTGAAGCACCTGTCATACATGCGACCTGGGTAAGTTGTCGATTTGGTACTTATGCTATGTTATGTCAAGCAGTGCACGTACGTCATCTGAGCGGTATATTTGTCGCAGAGGCATTCCCAATCTTGAGAACCGCAAAGCGCAATGTAGACCTGCGTGTTGCTGATGCAAGCGTCTAGGATGTTCTTTGCCGCGCAGGTGCTGCTGCTTTCACCTTCTCCGCCTGAAGAAATGACGGCGGCAAAGGCGACAACGGAAGTCAGAGTAGTCTTCATTCTGACTTGAAGAAAATTGTATGCTCTATAAGAATGGAAGGAAGAAGAAGCTGTAGGTATGTCTATTTTGAGAAACGAACGTTGTCTAGTGAAACAGGTATGGTTTAAACAACCCAAGTAAATGAGGATGAAAGTCCCGGTTGTTGGGCGAGAGAGTAGAAAACAAGAACATGTCAGGGTTTTGACAGGTCATATATCTCGACGAGACCACGATAAGAACACATCCATATCGCGTGTGGAAGAGGTCAAGGTTTGACTCGACGGCTTCGTCCTTCTCTTTCACGCGCGAGGAGTACCGATGGAGTCGAGTCTCACGCCGGTAAATGGCTGCCTAAGGTTCATCGGCCTACTCAACCGCAACTGGCGGCAGGGAGTTGTAAGTATGCCAACTCTCCATTGCACTTCTTTTCTGTGTTATCATGGTTCGGATGACAGACCAACGTTGTGCGGCTTCTGTGGAGGAAAGGACTTAATGGATGTCGCCTTGGGGCATAGCCTTAAAACTCCGTTGCAGGCAGAGATCGCAAATATGTTGTACCTCAGTCCGATATGCTACTGACATGTTGCGGTTGTTGCGATCTCGATAGGCCTTTTGCAAAGTAGCATGTGAGATGTTATTGCCACATCACTTTGAGCTGCTGGCTTCCAACGAGATCTGGGTCTCGAAAAGCTGCGGACACAATGTACTTACATGTCTTGCATCGTGAGCCCGACGTGGTCCTTCGTTAGCTTTCCGGTTACAATCCTCCACCCTCTTGAAGCCCTCCTCGACAGTGCATTGAAGATCGATACACTATATGTCGATTGCTTCGGATGAACCATCTGGCTTAAGACTGTAGGCAGGTGGGAAACCATCAAATTTTAGGTTAGAGAACTGTAACCCAAGAAAACCTAGGTTCCGGGGACTTAGGACGACCAGGCTTCAGCGTAGATGTCCTGGTCTGCTCAGCTGCAAAAACAAATTGAATTCGTTTGAGCTATGTTAGACGGGATGATATGACAGACCAGTGTGGAACTGGCAGACAGTATGGCAAACTGACGGCGAGGTTCTCAGACCGTCTCCCAAACTTGGTCCTAGGGTGTGATGAATAGGTTGAAAATGGCGAGCGCAATTAGGTTTCCCTCTGCACTGCGTGATCAAACAACTGCTTCTCGAGATCTTCTATGCGCTTGTATAGCGCCTCGGTCTGTTCGGACTGTTCAACAGAGAACTCCTGTATGATCTTGACAAATCGCCATAACCGCAAGACGACAATCAACGAGGCAATTTCTTCTGCCAGTCCGTGCTCCAGCAAATCGACGACGAAGCTTCCTACAATCACAAATGCGTCCAAACAGTGAAACCAATTACTAAAAAATCTGATAGTAGGGGCCGGTCAGTCGTAGAATAGCAATGGACTTTGTTAGTTGGCCGAAACTTACTCCAGCCCATCGGCAAATATCGATAATGCCAACTCAACCATAAATATGCAGCTCATGACCAGAGAGAAAGTTGTCAGGGCGTCACGCGTTGGCGTGACCCATGGTTCGCGTTCTCGTTTCAGCTCGCAGGTGATCAAGGCGATGAAGATGTCGGTCAAGATGCCAGCTACATCGAGCACGATCAATGCCAGTATGGCCCAGTGTCGAGCAGGCGATGCGAAGAATTTCTGCGTGATCCTTCGGGCGTGTTGGATATGAGTGCTCGTGTCAGCATGGCTCGGTTCGGCCTGATCATCGTGATCGGATGAATGTTCTGCAGTGAAGCTTGTTAGCCGCCCAATTCTCCGCACAGGGTTCGGATGAGAGCTGTTCGCCAGCATATTCAACTCTCTGCCCCGCCCTGCTGGCATTGTCCTGAACCATCGCTTTATCATCTCCATGGGAAAAAGCGCCCTTCGTCCCAAGTCGGGACTCCCAACTTGGGGCATTTCTACGAAGACGGGCATACCTAGTAACGGTGCTTGGTCACTCATATCCTAGATGCTATCTCGAGCCAATCCGGCCAGTCCGGAGCGAAGGAGGGTTGGAAGAACTGCAGCTGAGCGCCTGTCAAATGGCCGTCTGAACCATCGGTGTAGGCCTTGAGATGACAGTGTAACGAGGCCTCGAAGATGGCGGGCCCAGATCGAGCGTAGGTAATGTGTGTTGAGCCCGATTTCAGGTCGGGGTGCCTGCTTCGGTTAGAACGATATGACCCCTCACAGCATTGAAGTCGAAGGCTCCTCCTCCATGCCCAACGCTTTGGGCCCCCCACCGCAGATGAACTCGACGATCCTTGGCAAGAAGTGCAAAAGTACGTGCATGGCCAAGACCACGAGCTATTAGTCAAGTCAATTCCCTATCACAAAAATTGGTCAGGTACACATTTCTACTGACGAAATACTACAATAAGACCAGCAGGCGCATTTGACGTGTGAAAGGGCGCGCAACGTAGAGTTAGTAATCACGGCCAACAACAGTGGGTTAATGGGTATGATATCAGGTCCCGATTGACAATTCTATTAGAGAATCGAGCGAATTTGCCTAGGGTAATCAGAAGACCATTGACACGAAGAAAGATGGACCGCTGGATTGTCTAACATTCTGCCACTATCCTTACTCCACTACCTCTCTAACGAACAACAGAAACAGGAGGTAGCGCTTCGTCGGCCCTTGATTGTTTCGTTCCTGTCAGAGTCGAAGATAGCGGGATTTACGTTTGATCAGATGCACTTCAGCTCTAGATCCAAGTCTTCGCCAGGTTCATCCATAACGACAGCTGCATATGATAGCTAATTGCCCATACAGTCTTGATATAGTTGCCCACAATGCTATCAACCACGTTTTCCAGGCCGAACGAGACTAGGGCGATAGCTCGACACTGAAACCTGATCATTTCCAATGCGTCTGGAGACTTTCCGAGAAGACATTCCCGATCTGAAAAGAGTCGGGAAAGAGGCTGGCACCATCGTCCCCGTATCTTCTATGCTTTGCGGTAAAACACGAGAGTGATGAGCCGACTGGGTAGTAGCTTGGTCTCCTGGGACATCCCGAATTAGGTAGAGACAGCCATAACGCAGAATATCGGATACGGAGAGGTACTTAATGGCGGGTATTGAGAGATTCTGGTCATAACGAAGCGGAAATGAGTTGAGCAAGTCTCTCGGCTGGGATGGTATCAGTGCATTGCGGACTCTATTAAAATTACTTCCGTTTCACTAGCAATGGTGTTGCCAATGCAAACCTGAAATTGGATATTTGTCGTTGCAGTGGCTGACTAAACCAAGGACCTGTTAGGGTCGCGGCCCCACTACAAGGTTTACTGAAGTCCGCTAAAGGCTTTATAATTAAGTACATAGCTAGGGGACTAAGGGCTAGCCTCAAGAACCTTTCCGAATTATTATCATTCCCCCCCCTAACAATTAACTGGATTTCTGGTGATCGAGCCTAGACATGAACTGGAGACCTTCAGTGTGTCAGACTGACGTAATAACCAACTACACAAAATACCCGGTAAGACCTGTCGACTTAACGTTTTCCGAAAATCAGGATATTAGCAAAATTAAGCAAAAGATCGAAAAACCTCTAACTTAGTACTACGCTCGGATATAATCTGCCTTATAGGCTAATAAAAGTAAAGATTTACCTCGATAAACTCTTATAGATTTCATTTTATTAACTTTTTTAAAAATAACTATTTTAAAAACTTCCGTTACTAAGTTTGTAAATAAATTAAAAAACTACAACTTGCGGTAAAAGGCGATTACTCGAAATATTAAAACTATCGACTTTTTATAAAAATATATTAAAACTATTTAAATGTTTTAAAAAATTTTAAAAAATAAAGTATAAACAATTAAAAAAAAAAACTAACAAAATTTATATCGAAATAATTTAAAAAGCTTTAGTTAAAAAAACCGGTTTATTCGTAAAATAAGCAATAGCCGAATATAAACTATCGTAGTAACCGCTATAATAAATATCGTTATAATAGCCTTAATTTTAACCTTAATAATAAATACTATTAACTATTTAATATATAAAACCTTAACAATAATAATATAGTTATTTAACGCAATATTATTATATTTAAAATAGTTTAATATAGCTTTAAAAAACTATTACGTATTATAAATTAATATAGTATTAACTACAACAATCGTTTTTTCTTATTTCTTTTTAATACTTAAACGGTTTTTATAGTTTTTATTTCCGGTATAAATAGTTTTAAGCCGTACCGCCGGTACCGCCGATAAAAAATACTATAAGGTATTATTTTTATAAACAACTTAAATACTATTCGAATTAATATTTTAACAAACTTTTTAAATAAAATAAAAAGGCGTTTTTATTTATACCTCTAATAGCTATTCCTTTTAAAAAGTCTTTATAATATTTAGTAATAAACGGATTATAAGTATTAAGCCCGAGTAAAAAAGCTTATTTTCGATATAAAAGCAAAACGCATTTATAAACGTAATATAACGTTATCAAAAATAAATAACTTTAATAATAAAAATAAACATATTTAAAAACAATACTAAATCTAATAATATAATATAAAAAAATAAGATTTTTTTAAAAAATTTAAAGCCGGTTTACGTAACTATATTTTAAACAGTTTTTAACCGATTTTTTTAGCAAAAAGTTTATTACTTTCGGATCGAAATCGAAGTTTATATTTTTTAATTATAAAAAAATAAATATAACTTATAAAGTTATTAAACTAAATAAAAAATTATAGTTATAAATTTTTTTCGTTAAATTATTCGTAATATTTATAAAGAAAAAGCTAATTAATAAAAAAAGAAAGCGAATAATGCTTCGGCTATATTTGTAAATATCCTAATAATTCGATTTTAAAAAAAAAAAGCTTTACGTAAAAAAATAAACCAATTTCTAAAATTTTTAATAAAAATTAAAGCTCGAAAAAATTACGGTTTATTTAATTATATAAAATTAATAAAAGTTATTAAGTTTTATTTATCGTTAATAAATATTTTTTAAATTAGTTTTAATTTTAATAAAAATTTTAAATATTTATTTACGTAGGTTTCGGTTAAAAACAAAGCTTAAACTATAATTAAAAAAATTACAAACGTTAGTTTAAAATTTACATTTCGCTTTATTATATTAAAAAGCTTAAAAGCTTATAAATTTACGTTTATAATTAAATTTATTAAAAATAAAAAAGCTATTATTATAATTATGCCGTAATTCGGTACGTAAATAAACTAAAAAAGCAATATTTACTTAATTTATTTTTTTTAATTAAAAAAATAAACATTAAAAAAATTCGGTTAAGCGATTTCGGTATTAAAAACGCAATTTTAGCAAATTCTTCGGGCAAAAGTAATTTAATTTAAAAATTCGTTATATTTAGCGTAACGGTAGAAAATATCCTTCGAAATGTTTAAATAATAGTTTAGTTATATTTTTTTATAAATAATTTTTCTACGTAATTTATTTTAAAGCTTACGTAATTATTTTAGGTAAATATAACGTTTAATATTAAAAATAATTTTATAATTTTTAAAAAATTTTCGAAAAAAAAAAACCCCCGTTACGATAAAAAGGCCGGCGATTTATATACTATTTAAATATAAGCTAACGCTTATATTTAAGCGAAAAACTATTAAAGACTTTTTAAATAATAATTTTAAAAAATTATTAAATACGTTGTTAAAAAACTAAGTTAGCGATTTTAACTACGTTATATTAATAAACTAACTAAACGAAAAAAATCGTTATCCTAAATCGAATTATTTTTATTATTTATATCTTAAACGATTTATTAAATGCATAATTTAGTAATAAAAAGCTATTTTAGTAAATTTAAATTAAGTTATACGTTTTTTTCGATATCGGAAAGCTTTTAAAAAACGAACTAATTAAAAGAATTAACGTTTTTAAAATCGTTTTCGTTTTTAAAGTAAAAGTTTTTTATAAAAAAAAAAATAATCCGTAAGTTTATTATTTTTCGGGAAAAGGTTTTAAATAAAGACGTCCGGTATTAGTAAAATATAAAAGGCTTTAAATTTAGCCTTTTTATGCCCGAAAAGTTAAAAATATATTATTAAAAAATGTAATATATTTATAGGGATATAAAAACGGCGTTAATCGCTAAAATAATTCCAACTAATTTATATAAATATAAAATTATTTTAAAAAACGACGTAAAACCGTAAAACCGTTTTTAAAAAAAATATTAAACAATACCTTAACTATATTAGCTTAAAAAACTTATACGGAAATGTTTTAAAGCTAGTTTATACAAACTAACTACTATAGCAAATAAACGATTATCTAAATAGATAACTATGCCGGTATTTATAATAAAAAATCGGGATAAAGATTTAAAGTTATAAAACCTATAATTTAAGCTATAACTAACGGTAAACTACCGAAATATTTTAAAACGGCTATTTAAAACAAACTTGCTATTATTAACTAATATATATAGCTAGTTATTGAATTTATAAATAATAGTCATTTTAAAGTTCGATTTAAAATATAGTTATTAAGCTATAATAGTTTATCCGGATAATAAGTATATATTAGCTTTTAAAATTTTAGGCTTTTTTTAATTTTAGCCGATTAAACTGCTATAAAAAAAACTATTAGCTAGCTATTTTTTTTCCAAACTTATAAAAATTGCAATAAAGCTTATTTTAAAACCTTTTTTAGAACTATTTCTATTAGCACTTTATCCTTTTAATAAAATAATTAATTACATTAATTATATAAATAACGTTTTTATATTATATAAATTAATAAAAAAGCAATTGTATTAAATTAAGCAGCATTATTTTTTTAAATTATTATAAGCGAAATTAAAACTGTTTTTTAAAAAAATAAAAATTAGTTATAAAAAAGTTATTATAATTAAACTAATTTATAAAGTTTAAAAAAAAGTTCGTTTAAAATATAAAACAATTAAAAAATTAAAAACTTAACCCGTTTTTAAAAGTTAAAAAAACGACTTATAAACGGCAATAAAACAATTTATAAAAATACTTAAACCGTTAAAAAAATGGATTAAAAACTACGCTAAAATCTTACGGCTTTTAACTCGTTTAATAAAAAATATGCCTTAAAAATAAGAAAATCCGAAAATATTATCGTTTAAATTACTTAAAACAAAAAGTTTAAAAGCATTTAATATAATAAAGCACGTTTAAAATTTACTTTATAAAATATACTCGGATACGTTAAATTACAGTAAAAAGTATTACGTTTTTTAAAAACAAAACGGTATTTTACAGCCAATATTATATAATAGCTTTTTATTTACGGCGATTTAACGGAATTATAACACGTATAAAAAAGAATTTTACGTTATTATAGAATTTTGCAAAAAATATAAAAAACGGTATTTATATTATTAAGTTAATTTTGTTATTTATACCAATTATAAATTTTTTACGTTTTTTTTAATATCGATAAATATTAAAAGAATTTATATAAAATAAACCAAAAAACTAAAAGTTTTAAATATTTAAATTATATATATCTTTAGCGAAAAAAATAAAATTGCTAATGCTTTATTTAAGACTATTTTTAATTATTTAAAATACGTCGAATCGTTTAAAAAAATAAGTTATATTAATAACGGTACGGGAAAATAAATATAAAAAAACGGCGTTAAAAAATATAACGCTTTATTAAAAACATTAAACCTAAAAGCTTAAAAAAAATTTATTAATAATATATATAAACTATTATTATATTATGCCTTTATAAAATCGCAATCGTAACCGTTTTTTAAAAAACATTTTAAAAACTTAATTGTTTTAAATAGCTTAGCGGCAATTTAGAACTAATCGGATAATCTTAAAACAAATTACGTATTTTAATTAAAGGATATAATATTACTTTAAACTTACGAATTAAAGAGTGCGACCGAAAAAGAAATATTTAAAAAAGTCAAAAAACGAAATTACAGTTTTTTACTTAAAAAACTGTTTGTTATTAATAAATTCGGAAATAATAGTATTTTTTTTAAAAACGTACTATATTTACGCGTAATATTTAAACATAATAAAATATTTAATAAAAAAAGCTACTAAAAAAAACAAAAGATCTTTCGGCATTAAAACCTTAAAAAATCGGTATTAAAATTTTCAAATTACCAATAAAATATTATAATATTACCGACGTAATATTTAAAAAAAATATCTATTACTTTTAAAAGTCTTTAAAGCATTTAAGCTAACGCATAATAAAGCAAAACACTTTTTAATTCTCGAAACGTTATTAAAGCTAAACCAAAAAATATATTAATTATTAATAATATAAAATATAATAAATTATTATTTAAAGTGTTTAAAATATGCTAAATTTAACCTAACTATTCTAAAAAGCTTAAATTTCCCGATTACGATTTTAAAGCCGTTTTAAGTTATCGTTATTAATTTCGTTAAACTATTTCCAGTAATTAATAAAAGCAATTTTTATATATTAGCGATTATTAACTATTTTAGTCGGTATAAATAATATATCGCTATAAAAAATTACGGTTTTTATATAACTAATAAAAAATTAAATAAATAGGTCGATAATATTAAGACAAACTTATTAGTTATTTATACCGATTTTAAATTTACGTTCGTTATATATTAAATATATGCCCGTTTTTTTAAACAAAACGTAAAAATAATTAACGCTTCCGTAATATCATATAAAAATATTAAACTAATTAAAGTATTTAATAAAATAGTTAAACTAGTATTAAGTAAAATTTCTGGTCTAAATTATTACTTTAAATATATACCCTAAACAGTTATATAAAAAACGATTTTTTTAAAACGACATTTTATATTAACATAAGGCCATACTATTAAAAAGCTTTTAAAAACGCTAAAATAAAATAATAAGTTTTTAAAAACAATTAAAGCTATAAATATAAAATATATTAAAGGATTAAAATTTCGACCGTTCGAAATTATATATAATTATAAGCTACGCAGGCAATTTAAGTAAAAATTCGATAATTTAAATATTTCGTAAATTTCGACGAAAAAGGAATAAAAAACTATAATTATTATATATATTAAATATACTTAGCTTAAACAAAACTACTTATAATAAAAATACGAAAATACTAAAATTAAGCGTTAAACTGTATATACGTTTAAAAAGACCTTTATTTTAAAAAATTACGTTATACTATTATAAAAAAACAAAAATAAAGAAAAACCAAAACTGCAATTAAAATAACGAAGGCCTTTTTTAATAAATACATAAATTAAAAAAAACTTATATAAACTAAAAAACGTTAATAAGTCGCGAGTTTATTATTTTAAAACCTATTATAAAAATACGCTAAAGCTTTTCGTATTTAAAAAAAAATACTTTATAAATAAAGGGGATAATAAATATTTACAAAAGCAAATATTACGTTTAATAAAAAGATTAAAGAGTCTAAAAGGAAGGAAGTAGTAATAATTTCCTTTTATTTTAAAGAACTTTCGGATTTCTTCCTTAGTTTTTCGTAAAACCCCGCTATAGTTAACTTTAAACCTAAAACTCTTTAACCAATACTATAACTAATACTAACTACTTTTACACACCGATTGCACCTTATAACACTTCCTTTATAACTATATAAATTTACGTTTTTATTATTATTATATTTACTACGTTATAAAAGTTATCAAATCTTCGTTGCAGTTAATAAACGCCTTTAGATCTCGCCTTTAAATCGCGCTTTTAATAACTTTACTTCGCGCGCCTTTTAGCACTTTATTTAACTAATTATTATTACAATTTTACTTACATTAATTAATATTAGTTATTAGCTCGGCTTTACTAATAACTTGCGTTTTTAGCAATATTAGGTAACTTTTCGGCAACCTTTTAGTAAATTTTTAGCATTATTATCGCGGTTTTACTAATAACGATTAACACTTTAATTTACGTTTTCCGCTTATACCGTTAGCAATTATATTTAATCGCGCCTTTTATAATATTAAATAACTTTTCGGCAACTTTTTAGCAACTCGTTAGTATTTCTTTCCCGTAAATTATATTTACAAATTACAAAAAATGTTATTAATTATATCGCTAATAAGGCTATAAGCAGTAAAAGCCTTTTACCTTTATTTAACCGATTTACAACTAAGCGAACTTTAGGCAAAAAAAATCTCCGACCTTTAATTCGATTATAAAAAATCTATACGTTTAACCGTAAAAAACTATATTAAAATAATTAAAAAAGCTATAAAAAATAAGCAGTTTAAAAAAATAAAAAAAATTATCAACGTAATAGCCGATAAAAGTTTTAAATTAATTTATATTATAATAAATATTAAAAGCAAATAATACCGAATAAATCGATTTACGGAAAAGAATAACGTTAACGTAACAAAATTAATACGAACTCTAAAAAAATACATTAAAGCACTAATTAAAAATTATCCGATATAATTTAATTTAAACCTAAACGAAATTATTAAAGGGTTAATAAAGCAGTTAATTTATATACAGCTTGCTAATTAAGCACTATACGTAAAAATTAAAGATTAATTTATTATAGTCACTAAATAAAAGCGAAAAAATAATTTTAAAGCTTTAATAAAAAAAGTTATCCTATTATTAAAAGCGATATTAAAAGCATTTAAAATTTACGGCGACGCCGTATATAATTTAAAAACGTTTCCAGTAAAAATCGAATTCCTGCTTACAAAAGCTAGTTTAATTTAACAAATAGTTTCGGTAAACGACTATAAATTGCCTTTATATTAATTAAAGTATTATTTAAAATTAGTAATATTATTTAACGTAAATAAAGCAAAGGCTATATTTGCTTAAATAACTATAAAAACTATTAAAAAAACTATTAAAAAAAAAGCTATAAATGCCCGAAAGCATATTAAAAATAAAAAAACTAATAATAATAAATTAAAAAGAAATAATATAAAAAGTTCGGGATAGCATTAAGGCTAGTTAAATTTTTAAAAGCAAAAAACGCATAAAAAACTATTAATAGTTTTATTTAATAATTTTTCGTCCGGATATTTTAAAAGCGATTTTAACCTAGAAAGTAAAAAAGCAGGCATAATTCGTTATTCGACGTAAAATCGCTTTATAATAATGCAAAATCGCTTTTAGCTAATTCGAAAAAACTTTTTATTCCGGGTTTATATATATAAAAAAAATAACCTAATTATTTATAACAATGCGTTAGCAATTTTTTAATTTATTTCGGTAAAGCGTTAATATAAATTAGCAAATTAAAATAACAAATTAAAGCTTTTTAATATAGTTTTTATAACGAATATTTTCGCGAAACTTAAACAAGTTATAAAAGCCGAAAACTATAACCAAATTATAATAAAGTTTACGCTATTTAAAACGGATTTAAACTTTTCGTCCAACAAAGTAATAATTAATTTAAATAAAGCTATAAACAAAAACGTTTTTATAATTATAGCAAAGCCTTAAAAAGCTTAAAAAATTACTAAATTGCTTTTTAAAGTTATAAAAAAAAAACATACTAATATTATAATTTTAAAACAAACGACTAATATTTTTAAACAATATAAAAATTTTATAAAAAAGTTCGGAATTAACTAAAATAACAAATTTAAAATTATATATAACGACGTAAAGCAGAATTCCGAAAATATTATTAAATTTAAACGTACTATTAAAAAATTGTTTTCGAATAAATAACGGGATAAAGCCGTTATTACGTAAAAAAATAAAGGTATATTTATAAATTTTAATACTTCGATAGTTTTAAGATCTTTAAATAATTCTAACACTAATATAAAGGCTTTTTGCACTAAAAACAAAAGTAAACGTTTTATTTTTTCTTAATTATTTAAAACTTTTTAGTTATTTAAAAAAAACGCCCCCGTTTATAACTCGGCAGTAATTTTAATATAAAAAAAAATAACTTCGAAAAAAAACGCCTAAAAGGCTTTAAAATAAATAAGTTTTAATATAGTTTTTATCGACGAAAAAATTATAATAAATTAATGCTTTTTAACTATAAAACGCTATAACGAAAGTAATAAATTTTATTATATCCTTCGTTAACGGAAAAGTTTATAATAAATTAATGTTTTTTAACTATAAAACACTATAACGGAAATAAACATTAATTATTATAAAAGGGCATTAAACAAAGGCTTTATAACAAAAATGAATATTATTGCTATAAAGAACTATTAAATAAAGGCTTTACGGGAACATTAGATAGCTATATATATGTTTTCGAGCGCGGAGCGCTCTTATTACTGCTAGGGGAGTTGTTAGGGTCGCGGCCCCACTACAAGGTTTACTAAAGTCCGCTAAAGGCTTTATAATTAAGTACATAGCTAGGGGACTAAAAGCTAGCCTCAGGAACCTTTCCGAATCATCATCATTCCCCCCCCTAACAATTGACTGGATTTCTAGACCTTGATCTCGATCATATGATGGCTCGGGTTCAGAAGCCTGAGGCTCGGCAAAGGATACGCACTTGGGGCATGTCCAAGTCATCGCCTAGGCCCATTGATTATTCTATTTCCTACCAAGCCCACCAAAGCGCTTTCCATGATATGCTTTTTCTCTTTTCGGTCATCTTCTCGCCCTATAACTCTCTGTAGCCGCTGCACCCACCGCCGCAGTCGCGACACGCATTGCCATGTCGCAATCATGTCTTGTTCGTAATGCTTCTACAAGCCCGGCCGCGACTGCCGCACCAGCTGCTTGTCGTACATCAGGGCCACCACTTCTCGGCCTGTAGTGCCTCGAGGAGCGATGACCGTGGCTATGTCTTCGACCTCGGCGCTTGTCATCCTCAAACTGGCGATGATCGTGTAAGAGGTCGCGTCGAGGGCACATGTTGGAGTCGTCATCGTTATGACTACGCCGAGGCATGATCTCATCATGGAAAACATATTCATGCCCCTTGGAGTGATGTTGGTGTCTGTGAGGAGAATCCGATCTTGGTATCAGAGCGTTGCGAACACGTCCTTCCATCAATGGACTGAACACGGGCATCGGTCCTGGATGGATACCGATGGCTACTTGAGCGCTGCTCATCGTATTCCCAATCGCTAGACGATATTGTACTAGTCCTAGAAGTTGAATGCATTCCCAATATATAGATATCAACAAATGCTAAGGTTATGAGACAGTGTTTGCTGCTGGGGTGGATCTTAGTAACGAAAGATGAGAGACGCGAATGTGCAGGGTAGTAAACGTCGATGAAGAGAATTGGATGCGACGTGCTTCTTGGAGGATAACAGAAAAACCAAAATATTAGAATTTACAAATTATGAAATCATTCGTATGGAGTACACTTTTAGTGTGAACATACTGGTAGTTCGTTGAAATGCAGCCAAGAGGTACGTTCGACCCTGCGGTGCAATTGTTTTTGATCACAAGAGTCGACCTGGTAAGGAATTCGCCTGTTAATCCGTAGATCTAGTTGGAACGCCGTATCATCCTCGTCATCGTCAGTGCATCGTTATGTCAGAGTCGGGCCCATTCCGGGGGTCCCATCCTTGCCGATTGGCTCGCCTATACTCGCCTGCTTACAGGAATGCGCTGATGGCAGACAGAGCCCCAATCTGCAACCATAAAAGAGGCAATACCATGTGGCAGCCCAACATTGTGATGACATCTGACCAAGGTACGGGCGTAGGTATTTCGGCAGAGTTGTCCGGAGACGAACAGATGCCGAGAATACTTCTCCGGGTTCGCTGGCACTGGTACGGACGCTCATGCGTGTCTAGGCGTGACGAAGGGTGAAGAATCCGCCTCCTCGCTATTTCGATTGGATCCAGCCCACGTCTAAGTAGGTCGTGTGCTGTGCAGTTTCCTCTTCGTTGGCCATAGAGAAAGGTACGACCAGCAGCACTTCCTGGGCAGATACGAGATGATATGGCATTGGACTGCCATAAGGAGCTCGAAATCCAAGTGATAGGGATTTTTGCGTAATGCTGCAAATAGTTTGCTTCCGATACGCATTCTACATAATACAGCGGCTTTTCAATACTATACTATGTCTTGTAATCTCTGGCCTCGGTGTTCTTTGTTATCCCTCCCCCCCTCATTGCTGCAGAGATAAGATAGTTAATTCTACGTTCTTGAATTGTTGACTTAATATGTTAATTTCTGAAAACAAATTACAGGCAGAGTATACACTGGAGAGGACTGCTAGCGGCGATGCCGTCGATTAAACGGGGATATCCATTCACACTGCTCGTTTGATTTACAACGACATTGTTAGCATCACAGGGGCGTTTCTTAAGAAACGATGCCAAGGGACGGTAACAGTGCCTTTGTCTATCAAGATGACAGTTGTTGAGGAGGAGGTTTCTGGTATGTGCCGAGTACATAGCGCCAGCCCGGGGCTTTAAAACCATTGGCAACAAGATGTAAGTCTAGTTAGCGCAAGAATGTCACAACATTAAAATGACGAATCGAACAAGGGTATCGCAACGGACAGTCATTTGCTGTTGTGGGCAGAAGTAAGTATCAGTCACACTCGAGAATCATGTGCCAGATTAATCAAGTATCGTACAGCCAATGTGGACATAGAGGCAGGACCTTGGTGTCCTGGATTTGTCCCTCTGGAGATGGAACCAGTTGCTATCACCGAAAATACGGACCTGTGAAGCAAGTTAGTGGACAGTGCCACGCTTGCAAGAGAAAAGTACAGCAATATCGACAGGTATTTGGTAACGACAATACAAAAAGTGACACTGACCTTTCCCTTGCAGAGGTTCGGAGAAAGACAGAAAAGCAAGCTACAAGCAGCTCAGGTACACGGCAAGAGACTTGAACATGAGCTTCTAGCTTGCCGTTCGGCGGGTAGGATGTAGGATTGCGATATAGCCATGGTCTGTGAGGAACACACTCGACAACTCGAATGCTCCTTCTTGATTAGCATTGACTGGCTTAATACCTATTTCAATTACTAAATTGTCGAAAACAATGTTCTTTCCCCAAATAACATGATCTCTCCCAATGTTGGTCCATAAAGGATACATTACAAAAGACTTAATTTGAGAACAAAGAGGGGGAGATAACTACCCCATTGTTCGTAGCCTCGCTTTCTGTTCGGCATTATGAAACAACTTCATGCTGCACTGGAGTATTCACAAAGATTAAGAGAATGCCCGCGCTGTTCTGCTTGATGATTCAGTTAGTTGCAAAGCTTCTCTTCTCAAGACAGTCAGTATCATAGACATCTGGCATAAATGTTCTCTGATCACCGTGCTCGATTTCTCAATGGTGCTTATTGTGAATGTAAAGCAGGAGCCTTACTAGAGTGTGGGGGCAGAAGTGTCTATGCCTCCAAGAAACACTATGGTCTTTACGAAAGATACGTTCCGGTGTTAGTATTAACGCCCTTCCTGCATTAACATCGGGTATATTGAGCCTTCAACTTTCTTTTCATCACTTCTTTGTTGGTACAGATCACTAATATGGGATAATCTGGTTATCTTCTGGAAAGAAAACACCGAATTGCCGGGTTCTCAGAATCGTAGTCTATCGAGCCACCTCTACTGCCTTGCCCATGGATGACAAACCCAAGTATACTGGAAGAAAGCCCAGCATGGTAAGGACATACCGTAACACAGGCGTCACTTCGAAAGCCCAGGATACTTCAAGAGCCCACCCATCAGACTATTCATCGCCCAGTCGATTGTTGCATTTCTTGTGAGGAGGGATCATGGGCTAGTACACGCACCTTCTCAAGGCTTCTGTGCAATAGGTACGTTATGTATTAGGCAGTTCCTACGCTACCTACTACAGTTGGCCTGGCTCGACGCTGCAGACTGCTAGATCAGCTAGGTTCATTGCGTAATCAGTGTAGCTAAAGTGAGCCACGAGGAGAGTGTGTCTCCTAGTAAGTAGACGCACAAGTGGTTGGGCCTGCAGACATAATCTGTCGTCATTTGTTGACATTGCTAGCTCAGTTAGGTCGTGCGAAAGGGGACACAGCGCCAATTAAGAAACTATACACACTTGCTCCTAATGGCTATTCTATCTCAAGAAATTGGGAATCTGGAAACAAAGCCAATTTATCTCATTAAAAGCTCTATTTGTGATTATTACACTCCACATAGTATCTATCATCTCCGACGGGTTCTTCTATCGTCCCGAGTTGAGCCGTTGTAACCAGGCTTAAGTGAGTAGGTAGGAGATCATGTTAGCCTGGCCTTATTTGCATCTTGTCATCTCAACCCCTAGTTCTGACCTTTCTGCGGAGGATGTACAGATTGTTTAACAGAGATCATTCAACAGTGAAAATTTGTGCGCTAGGCGGCATGCTGCAGAGTGTCACAGCAAGGTATGGGCGGGTTGTCGGGTTGTCACGGGGGCTTGCAGCTACCCAAAGGAGTGTTCGATGCAAGATATACTGGCACAGGAAGAAACGCAATGAAAGTCATACTCTACTGTAATGTGCATAGGCGTATGGCGTATATATAAGTTTGAAGACCAGAATTCCTACCAGATTGCATACTAACATGGTTCTGTGTGCCTACCCCCATAATCTTTGCAGCGTATGGACATCATGATTTACACCCTATAAACAGCCGGCGTTTGTTTGTGCTTGTTTTGTACCAACCTAATACTCATCCGATGGCCTAACATATTGATTTGCAAAGTCTCATCGCCAGCAATGCCGCACAGGCGGTCCTACCGCTGCGTGGCGGAGGAGCCCCCGAGTGCCCTGTTGTATAACGTTGCATGACCATGCTCATAGCAACGGCGAATGAAATGCTATGATATATGGTGGTGTATCTATCCGGATTGTACGAGTCTTTCTTGACCATTGCAACGATCGTGCATCTCAGACGTTCGGCACGACCGAGTCTATCGTGGTGAAATGATAGTAAAACACACCAGGCTCGAGATAAGACTTGGTACAATCTTGAGCTAGAAAATACTCTTTACATGCGAGCGTACTCTGCGCCTTACCTACCATAGATCATGCCGCTGTAAGAGATAAGACAGACAATAGGGACGCCATTATTTCGATCACTCACCCGACTCCGAAGACCCTGCAGTGACGCCATGCAGCGAGTTACAGAGACGGAAACAAGCATCATATATGTTGCGACCAGGCTGCCTGCGGGCAAAAGCGTTTGTGTGTCTGTACGTAGAAATGGCGACAGTGACAGCCTCTCGGATATTTTCGTAAATGTTGACTAAAAAGGTCCGAATAATGTTCACCATATGTAGCTTGCGAGTACCGGTACGTACCTCACGTAAAAAGCGGTCGTGTGAGACAATGTCCGAGATCAAGCTATGGTTAAAAGAGAACGGGGTTCTAAGACAGTTCGGAGATCAACCGAGAATTCAACATTCCTTATAGAGCTGAAACATCTCTGGAAGCCCTATTGCCTCTTGAAAAATCATGGGTGGCTGGTCATGCACAACTATTTACTCGTTTGTGATCCGTAGATGTTCTTGAAATCAATTGACACTTCATCAGAAAAGGATATAAACTTCGGGATTCGGTCGTGGTGAATCCGGCTCGATTGCTTGGCTGGCTTGGCAGGTCTTGAGTTGAGATCTGATCTTTTGCCCCGTCGCTGCTGTTCAAATACACCGAGATGGTGTGCCGTTACGGATACTGGGTTGTTCACAACTCGTCAGAAAATGTAAAGAGATATGAAGACATATTGAAGCCCCCAAATGAAATTTGCTATTGTAATCCGTACTACGACACCATTTGCAAAATTTGCCACCATTGTGAAAAGGACATCCTGCCGAACCGTGGGCTTCTGCTTGGGTCCTGAAGTCGAAATTCGACTCACTGGCGGGCTCTTTAGCATCTTCATTGTGAGCCTGACTTATGCTTGATGCGTTGTCTGAAGTGGCCGTTTACGCGGAGCATTTTGGACGCGACTCGTCCGTTATCATACAGCCTAGTGACTGGATTCTTGCACGCATATTTGGGGCTCAACGCCAGTGCTGTATAGTGCAATGCCACGTAAGTCAAGCACTCGAGCGGGTTTGTACAGTTGCAGTGTGAAGCTGAATGTTGGTGCAGGATGCGTCAGCTTATTATCGCCATCACATGACTGTCTCGACAATGAGCGCTGGAGAGGGTCGCAGTGCGTTGCACCCAAGTGATCCTTCACGGTGACGCTGCAATCCTTCAGCTGCGGGCGTGGATGGAGGCCATGCAGAGACCACGCTTGTGTGGTCGACTCAATGCATAATATGGTGAGACAGCGTCTTTAAATAGTAATCGCCTTCCGATCGTCGCCCGCAGGCCACTGGTATGCTCGCAATATGTGTATGTAACTGTATCATCTTGGTTGATGGTGCAGTGCATGCTTCCGGTTGGGATGGACGGTGGCTGGTCGGGGCTCGCCTGATTCCCGCCTGATTCCCGCCCGTGCAATCGAGCAGTTTGCTGTCGTGAACTCGTCTTCACTCCATTGCTACGATAGCAGTGTACGAACCTTGCCGGCAGCAGCAAGAACGGTCACTGACGCAACCCATGGTGTCGTTGCTTTTCTTTCGAAATGTGTCGAGACGTTCATCGTTATCGGCATGTCATACCTTGCAATGTACCTTACGCACGAGGTAACCTGAAGCACATGGATGATTGTACGACGTATGGCGTTTTCGGTTCATACGGACCAGCTCTTGTTTCAGCATCGGTGTGACAATCACGTTGTACCACCAACAGAAAGGGACCTTGCCGATCAATGGCATCGCGGGCTCGTCGACAGGTCAATGAGCTGAGTGTTTGGTCGATCTTGCGACAAGTTGGAGTTGAAAGAGACGCAGTCGCGTTCCGTAGTTGGATGGTCCTCGTTCTGCTCGTTCTCGCCTCGACTTCAATATGAGGTATGGACCGCAACCCCGACCGCCTGAACCGTACTTGCACACGCGTATCTCAGGTATCATCTTACAACGTTGAAGTTACATGTATGTACTCCAGGAATGTTTACACTTCTATCGTCGACGAACAGTACTTATGTGCATTCTAGGTCATTACTAACTCGTAGGATGGATAAAAATCTGCCGAGAGGTCGTTAGCGTCTTATGTCAATGGGTGGAGGCATTCGGTAATATGTAAACCCAGGCTAATTTGGGCAACGAGCTCTTGTTGACGTCCTGTCTCGCCTGTTCGAGTATTGGTTCACAGTCACACGTCCGTTGACCGAATGTGTTGATGTTGGAAACCGTTGAATCGCCTGGACCTGCATATAGTAAGAGCCGAACGTGGCGATTGTATTGTCTGGCTTTCTCGAGGCTGAGCCTAACATCTTTCATCTCATTTATTACTCCTTGCGCGCTGTAATTTGGCGCCGAATGTGCCTGGAAACCCAGATGATCCGCAACAAGCTGAAGAGATGCTGTCACGGTAGAGTGTCATGGTATGTAGGGGTATGAGGGTAGAGTGTACGTACAGGAGGACTTCATCGGGTTGCCCGTGATTCCTGCGAAGTACGGTGCGGTGGTCACCTTTGGCAAACCCGGAACCTTGAGGGACTCTCAAAACGCTTATTACTATCGCCGTGCAGCACAGAGACTCCCGAGCATTACTGTGCTGGTGGTAGTCGGTACGGTAGCTCTGCAGTAGGTATCTTCGATTACTAGGCCCCCCCCGCAGATCCATACCACGCATTCCACGCAATGGCAAGCCTCTGTCCTGGTTCAGGGGCCAAGCAGGGGCCAAGCAGGGGCCAAGCAGGGGCCGAGCAGGGGCTCATGCCAATCCCAATCCTCATCGACTCTACATACCGAGAGTTGTTGATTGCCGAGATTGCTCGCGTGGGTTGTAAACTGCTGTCGTTGAGAGTCCAGGAAAGCCGAGAGACAGTTCCGTCGAGGTGCATTGGGGGCTGTCGACGCACGAAACGGTACCTCCGCATGCACGCTCAGTCTCGAAGTAAACTTACCTAAGTACATGTAATCTGTACGAGTACCTGTAATGATTATCTCTAGCCTGGCGGAGCTTGGCTGATGCCGGGTCTTCAAGCTCTGCTTAAAGAAGATTGTCCGTCTCCAATAGTTCTGGAGGTGGCCCTGGCCCAGACCAGCGACCAGAACCAGACGAGCCAGACGAGCCAGACGAGCCAGACGAGCCAGACGAGCCAGACTCCAGCCATGCCGGCGCTCGGGCGGCCCCTCTGCTGCCCTGCCCCTTGTCCCTTGTCCCTTGTCCCTTGTCCGCATGTAATGTTATGTACAGAAGTCTACTGTACAGTATGTCAGGACTCATCAGAGTGCCAGACTGGAGTGAATATCCCGTCCCGATATTGGAGCTGGAATCTCTTTTTCACATTCCAATCAGGCACACTCACCATTCCTGGAGCTTCTTCCTCCACCATCTCGAAGCCGAGTCGCTGGCTGCCGTTCTCTTCTTGTTTCACCTCTTGGACGCCCTCTCGCGCATGGGCTGGGGATCTCGCTTCTCCCCCATTTCCTGCATATTCTTGTTCGCTATGCGAATACCTACTCCCTAGAGCCCCTAAGACGCCTCCCATCGCCGTAGCTGGCTGAATCACTCCTCTCGCTTACACCCATTCTGCTCTTGACGACGACATCAGGGCAACGGTGTTTGTGTGTTCGGCGTCGAACAATCCTTAGGTACGTCCGGGCGTCATTTCGCTGGCATTGTCCTGCTACTGCTTCGTCTGGGCTTCACCACCGCATGCCACGCCATGCCATGCCACACCACTGCACCGCACATGCCCTGAACCGAAGCGGCACCGAACCGTCGTCTGTGAATCTTGACACTACATGCCGTTTTCAAGCTTGCCATACCATTGGCCTTGTGCTACCGATCCTCCCATGCCAAAACTGCACAGAGGCCACAGTCCCCCCAGAGTTCGGATGCCATGATTGACACTGGGTGATCAAGCGGTTGCACCATCCTCAAGCTTGTCTCGCCCTATTCATCCGCCCGCCTGTCCCTTACCTAGGCTGCCGACTCTGGCCACCCGTCACATTCCCGGTGCTGTGACTGTCTACATGTTCCCACTGCAGTCCGTCAGATCATGCTGGCGAATGTACGTACAATAAAGCTGCAAGGTGCCGTTGTGCGAAAGGTACATGGCAGAAACCTTGGGCGCATAGAATAGACCAGCTCGCATCTTGACGTGGCCAGTTGCCCAAGCATTCCATACACTACACTACACCCCATCCCGTAGTACTGTGCTATTGCCAATCATTTCTCGTTTTGGTACCTACCTCTTCAGTCAATCCTGCCAAGCTGATACCCTTTTCGATGTAGTCAAGGATCTAATCTGGACCTAATATCTACGAAGTCCACGCCGTCGCGGGTTGGTCTGCAGGCGATATTCCTCCATCCTGTTCAGTCCGGCCGTTTGACGCGAGACAGGGCGGCCTTCCCGGGTCTGCCATCTACGACGGACATGCCTTCTGAAACAATTCCTCCCGTCGATACGGCTCTGGCCAATGCTTCGTCGATAGGTCTAGCCACCATGTCACGACAAAGTCGTTCTCGAGCTCAGAGCATCTCGAGCGACAAACCATCCACCATTGGTGTTGCCACCCTGATGTCGCCGCCCCTATCCGTAGAACCAGAAGCGGCCTTCATCGCCGCTTCGGCTGCCTCACAAATTGTTACAAGCGACCACGATAGCCACTCAGGAACATGGTACGATCAGATCGGCATCGATTCCTCGGGGGAGACTGCGCTAGTCACCGCAAGAGCTCTCCAGCTTGCCAACAGTTTCGTCGACCAATTGCTGTTTAATATTCTCTCCGTAGCCAAAACAACCGCCCTTCCTTCGCTTCGGTCTGCCGTCGTCGATGTCCTCAAACCAAAACTTGCCAAAGATGCAATCAATACCGCCGACGAAGAACTGAGAGAATATATTGGCGGAGGAGAAATAGAGGATCTTGCCCGGTCCACCCTGCCTGAGTCAAGAAGAGACTGGGATCTCGAATTTGTATGGAAGAGGACGCGACTCCGATGCATGGTCTACTCGTCTCTCGGGGACATGGAAGAAGAAGACGAGGACTACTGGTTGGAGCAAGAGCACCTCAATGGGGAAAATGATGACACCCTCATGGAGGCGGTGTCTCCCGCCGTTGCCATCTTCCTGACGTCTATCCTTGAATTTACGGGTGAGCAGGTCCTAGTCGTGGCTGGCCAGGCCGCATTCAATCGCTTGCGCGCCAAAAGCGAGCAGGATCTGAAAGATGGCTTGCCAGCATCCGGCTACATTGCTGATCGCATCATCGTCGAAGAACTAGACATGGAGCGGGTAGCACTGGATAGGACTTTTGGCAGACTCTGGCGGGCTTGGAAAAAGCGAATACGATCCCCAATGGAGCCCAACTTTTCGCGGCCTTTCTCCCGAAGCTCAACTAGCGGCTCTGGCATGTCTCCTGGAATGTCCCAGTCAAGACATGAAAGCGCAAATATGGATCCTAGAGCCCTCGTATCACCTCATGATTTGGCTACCACGCCGGAATATCAAGAAAGCCCGACAGACGATGTTCAAACCCTAACAAGCCGGCACTGTGCCCTCGACACGACAGCAGCCGTCGATCCTTCCATGATACCGCTGCCCGAGGCTGACCGCGAGGCCACTTACAGCGACGAGGAGGATACCGAAGACGAAGATTTCCACCCGCTGCGCCCAAAAAGCTGGATTGTCAGCAATGATTCCATGGGCAAGGACCTGTCTTCCTCCCAGACCTCTCTAGGACGTGCTCTCTCCCTCCCATCCCGCAAACGGCGTCGCTTCAGTCTACTTCTCGCAGATAATGGCTCAGATTTGGGCGAGAAGCCTATACAGTCAGAAAGCGCTCAGGAACTAAACTCTTCGTCTGTCCAGCCGCAAACGAATGACGAATTGGCTTCTTACGAATCTCAGCATGAAGCGAATGACACTTCTGCGAACAAGTCCGCTCCGAGATACGATGCTGAGAATGCAAAAGACGCAGGTGAAGCTTCGAATGGACTTCTTGAGAAGGTTGCTTCGGGTGCAGCAGCTGTAGGAGCTGCCGCTGTGGCGGGGTTGGCTGTTCTTGCGACTGGCGTCGCTCCCCAGACTGATATTGAAGAGGATTCAAAAGAGAACAGTGAATACAACGAACCGAATGACGAGATCGAGGATTTCGCCGAGGAGCCAGAAATCTTGACATCTTCACGCGTTTCCATGGGCGGCCGAAATTCTCCTGCAGTGTCCGACCAAGGGAGACCGCCTTCAATTGTGCATACTCGGTCGAGCAGTGTCCGCTCCGTGCGGGTGATTGATGTGCAGAGCCCTCGAAGTCCAGTCGCCAGATCACGGCCAGAATCTCTGGAGGTAGATCCCATAAATATGTTATACCGGTCTACGAGCATCTCAAGGGAGGGGAGCCAATCAAGAACTCCGCCCATTGTCGAGGAGAATGACTTCCGTGCGATCCCTTCCGTCACTGTTACGAACACGAAACCGATCTCTCGGATGGCATCATCATCGTCGTCGTCTGACGACACTGGAGACGTGAGAGCTACACTCACACCGTCGCCACGAAATCGATCTCCACCAAGACGAACCTACTCCCCGGTGGCCCCTATCACGTCGGGCTCAGGTAAAACTGCCGGTTCGAACAACGCGGTGAGCATGATGCAAGAAGAGCGCCCAGAACGCCACGAGAGCCTCTCGCGGTCGTCTAGTGGTTTCAGGAACCCGCCGCTTCCCACATTGCCGGAGCGAAGTGCCAGCAGGCCTTTACACGTAACAACGATGCCCGTGGGCCGAACATCGCCCGAATCGCCCAACTTGCCGCGCCCAATCGCGAGCGAATCGCCTTCTTCGGCCAGGTTCAAACCGGTCCGCACATCAGAAGATAACAACTCTGCTCGCCCCGCGGATGTCGCGCGTAACTTCGAGGAACTTATTCACAGTAATGAGACATTACAATACACGCTAACACCGGAGAACATGCGGAAGATTGACGTAAGTAGTCTGCTGGTATTGTCCGAATCACCGCTAACAGTGGGACAGTCTCCCACTTCTCTAACTCATGGCATTGCCCATGGGAGTCCGCAAACTAGCCACAAAAGCGTCAAAAGCGAAGACTACAAGGGGGGAGAGCGCTCACGATCTTCTTCTCTTAAGAGATCCATATCCGTCAACAAATCAACGGGATTGCACTCGCATCCTCCCGCCGACATGGCGGGCAACGAGAAGTATGCTGCCACTAACTCGAAAGCCCACCCGCCGGTGTCTTTGCGCAATCGTGCTGGCCCCGTACCCGTGGCCAGAGATGCGAGAGTACCCAGGGAATCCATTCAGGACTTTGCCGAGTTCATCCGGTCGACAGGACCTCCTGGTGCAAACGGCCAATTCGCCAATGGCCCACAGTTAAACCGAGCGAATATCGGCGGACCAACGCCCGCAACAGCGAATGCGCCTCTTCCGCCAAAGTCCTCGAGCATGGACGTCCGACGTGGCCCTCGCTTGCAAGCCAGGGATGCCACCGTCAATGCTTCCAGCGAGAGCTCCGAGCTGATTGACTTCATTCGCCGTGGTCCTCCGGCCGCGAATAGTTCTATGCCGCGAATCCCTCGCACTGTTGCACCGTTCCGAAACACACAGGACTCCGAGTACATGTCTAGTGCGGTGGGCGGCAGAGCTGTGGACGCCACTATTCCCAACGTGAGAAATAGCCAGGCCTCCACCAACGTGACCGAGTCGTCGGCACCATCCTCGATGAATTCTCAGAGCGCTCTACTTAACGGCCGGAACAAGCAGAAACAGCTGTACTCGGCCACCAGCTTTGATGACGATGCCATGATGCCGAAGCGGACGCAAAGACGGGTTCGTGACCCCTACGCTATCGACTTCAGCGACGAAGAGGAAGAGGATGAAGACTTGGGCATGACCCCGAAGCCTCAACCGCCAGCGAAGAAGGAAGAAAGTCTGATTGATTTCCTGAACAACTATCCGCCACCTGCGGAGCCGGAACCGGTGCCGTTTGTTCTACCGAAGAAGAAAAGCGCGCCCAATTTGATCGCGCGGCTGCGTTCCGGCTCATCTTCGGGCTTTGGCGGTACGAGCCAGCTGCGAAAAGGGTCTGCTCTTACCGGCCCGTCCGAAACCAGAAGTCTGAAAAGTCGCCAGGGCGCGAGGCCGACACACACTCCCATCGTCGTGCCTACTACCACGAGCGATCGCTTTGGCACGCAGGTTAACTCGCCGTCATCGCCACGCGCTCCCCACCTTGGGCGCAGCGGCACCTCCGGCAAACGCTTCGAGCCACGAGGGTCAACTTCGTCAAGTGGCCAGACGGCCGATTTGGCTAGTTTCCTACGAGAATCGGGACCTTCACCGTCCATGATGGCCGCCCACGCTCCTCCTCTCGAGGATAGGTCTAGTAGTGGTTTCTCTCGGATGTTTGAGCGCCGCAAAAAGTCGACGGCCTACTAATAAGTACATTTGCATTCATTCGGTCTACACTCTGTTCTTGTATAAGTTTCTACCGCTTGCAATCTGCAAGGTTTTACGCACAGCTTTGGCCCTCTGTCCGATCTGCACAACGTCCATTCACGACTATATGCAGTGAGGCGTGCCGCGTTCGATTCCCACGACGGCTGCTGTACATCAAAATGTTTCAATCGCGGCTGCCTTCAGCATGAAGCAGCCCTTAGGAAGTGATACCTCTCAAATCGCCAATCTTCTCATCCGTCCATTCTTTGATTCTAATATTTGTTTCTTCAAAGAATAACGTTGGAGGGCACAAATTCTGGAAGCGAATGGCAAAGATGACTGTGCTCTGCCTCATATTTTGGGATGGGATTTACTCATTTGTTTGGTGGGCAAGAAGATTTATATGAACGATGCTTACGGCTGCTACGATACGCGGAACATACACCATTTGACCTGATTTCGCTTGTTTCCTTCATTTGAGACAGTGGAGGTCATTATCAGCCAAGCTGCTACTTTGCCGCCTTGGATTACATAGCCTTTTTGGACGTTTTGATTCCGATACCTACCTCGCAATTTTGTCATCTACTACCTAGTCCGCCTACCCAAGTACAGGTGTGTAATAATCAACTTTGATGACAAAACTCGGAGCCGTTTTGCTAAGGGAAATGGATGTGCTTGTAAACAAGTGCTTTTTAAACAGACCATCAATTGGTTAGTTATAGAACCAGCTTAGTACATCTGTCAAGATAGAATCGGCTCCTAGTACCCTATCAACCCTTGACACAATGACCTAAATTGCAACTCCGAGCTTAAGCCAGATTACAACAAGAAAGAAGTACCTATGGACAGCCTCAATTAAATCACGTCCTTGATGTCATGAACGAGTACATGGACGACTTCCACCGGTATGACATAGCACGGACGGTTTTGCGAAAACTTATATGTCTGTCTGCTGGTACTGCTCACCATGTTCCTTTTAATAATCCTGGCAAGTCTATATAGTGTGATCTTTTCATCTACAGGTAGGTATGTACATAGCTTCTTTTATACAAGGATTTAATACAAAGATAGGGAAGGGGTATCATCAAGAATCATGGTTTCCGCTGTAGCCCTGCCAGGTATGCAAACCAAAACCGTCCCCGACCAATGCGGTGTGCATCTCTCATATGAATGAACGTGACGTTTGTGACGTGTTCGTCGTTCGTCATTTCCACCATCTTCGGAATATCTTCATTCCTCGAGTTCTATTAATTATGCCCAGCTCGAGAGAAGCAAAGGCTTAGCCTAGTGCGCCTCGAAGTACCGGTTCCTCCACCTATCCTGCTGACAATGTTGACAGGCTTTTACCCGTAGACATGGTAGTAGGCGCCGCTTTTACTACTCTTTGAGGATGATTCCCTTTGCTTCATTTTTCCACTTTCCGTGCTGTATACTCCTCCCTTCATCCGTGGACAAGTTGCCTGGTGCGGCCAGCTTCCCTTTGACTGACGGACCAGCGCTCCTGACATCTTGAGGCGTGGGCTTTCGATCCTCCGTGTGCTTCCGAGTCCTCGTGGGTGTAGCGACCCCTTGAGCGACTACAGGCACGCGTACGCCATCTACGATGACCGGAAAATAGCTTCGTGAGAGCATGAGGCTAGCCGTCGCGATGGATGCCCTGCGGCGGTGGCCGAACCGGATCCGCCAAAGGTGTTATTCTCTTCGCCCTGCAAAGCTCTTTTCCTCGCGCGCTTCAGCTCCCTTTGATGTTTGTTTTTCCTCGCACGCGCGGTTTTTCTCTTGGTCGCCCAGAACTTTAGGTCATCTGCCAATTCTCCGACCAAGTCAGCGACATCCCGGCGTGGGTTTTGAGTAGGTTCGGGTCCCTTGGCGGCGGACACCACCTGGGCTAGTGATGTTTTCGCTGGCTTGCTGGCAGCATTCAGTCTCTTGACGATCTTTTGTCTATCCACACGAGGAAATTGTCGCACGGCTTTCACGATATACTCGTCGTTAACAGACAGCCCTGCGCGTTCAAGAGCTTGCAGAGCCATGAGAGCGCCGGCCCTGTGATTCGCCCGAGCAAAGGTCTGAATCAAAGTAGTCCACGTGACTATGCCGGGCCGTATGGCAGGCAGACGGCTCAGCATCTCGCAAGTGAACAGGGCACTCCTTATATCTCGGTGATTTTTGAAGCCGTTAAGTAAAATGTTCCATGTGTGGATGGACGGCGGATGGTTTATGATATTGCGCCCATGTGTCAACTGCTCCTCGCTGGCTCGGACCATCATGCGCTGCACTTCCGTAAGGGCAAATGACTGGGTTTCTTGGAACTGCATGAGATTGCGCAAGAAGATGTCGAAGACTCTTGAGCCTTGCTCTTTTAGCATAGCGATGGCGGTGGGGTCCTTGGAATCCACAAGCCTCCAGAACCTCTCGTACGTCTGAGTGATGTGTCGGTGCGACCGGTATACAGAGCGCATGTGTGACGCCAACATGAGGCACAAAGTGTTTGTGTCTGGTTGCATGAGCTGATCTTCAGGTCGTCGAGGTATTCGCATAGTTACTTGGGTGACGTGGGTCTCGTACTCTGGCCGCACGACCCAAGTCGTCAGCAGGTTCTCGAGGGGGAAATTGACCAGCTTTTGCAGCGGAGCGAGCTCGAAGAATTTGAAGTACAAGTCGAACATGGGCCGCCAGGAAGGATTTTTCTTCTTGCGCTGTCTCCGCCTGTGTTCTATCTGCTCCTCGTTGTCTCGGTAGATGAGATCCAGAAGATCATTGACCAGCCACACATGCCAAGCACCGTCAGCCTCGATGATGTCGACGATTCGCTGGACCGAGTGAACATCGAGCTGACGTTTTGCACCGTTGAGAAAGATGGAGTAGACGTGTGGATCCAAGCGAATGCGGTACTGGTACATGAGTTCAATCACTTTCCAGGCGGTATCTACACGCCCATGGAGGCAGAAGTTCTGCATCAAAGCCGTCAGATTCAATAGGTTGGGACGAAGCCCAGATTCGATTAAGAATTGGAAGAGCAGATCTGGGGCGGCGTTATCTTCAGGTAGCGGCTCGTGCGGCTTCAAAGCGAGCAGTGAGGTACAGACACTCAGCGTGGAGGGAGCGTTGATGTCGAAGTCCGGAATGGTCATGGCACTATGGAGGACATCAGCAGCGTTGGTCTTTGTGGCGTAGCACTTGGCGAAGCAACTAGCAAAATGCAGCAATGTATCCAACTTCAGCGGGTGTTCCCTGGCCTTGAGGTGATCATATATGGCGACTAGCTGCTGGGGGTTGTGGGCGGCGCAAAGAAAGGCCAGGATGGGCTGCTCTAGATTCAGGTATCTTGGCGGTGACTTCTTGATCATGGCTACACAGAGAGCGGCGAGCCGTGTGGAGTTGGCGTCTTGCGGTCTGCTCTGTTGGGTTTGTTGGCGGCGATAGAGCACGTAGGCGGCATCCTCGGCCATATAGCTGGGAGACCAGGAGGGGTCAAAGGTGGTGCCAATGAGTAGCGGGGCGAAGGGGTGGCCGTCGCCGAGAGCGTTGAGGACAATGTGTGACCACAGGAGCTTCCGACTGGTCTCTGGTTCTCTCTCCAGGACAGTGCGCACCGTAAATAAATCTTGTTCCGTCTTGACACGAACTTGGGCTGCAACCTCGGCCTGACTGCCGTCGGTCGATTCGACATGGGATTCGACACGCGGAGGTGCAGGGGCCGCTGATCGAGGATCGAACAGAGCGGATATCCTCGTCTTCCAGACGATATACTGATCGAGCTGGTTGGCGGCGTGCTGCACGTCGGACGACAAAGGCCAAAGCAAACGCTCGAGTTGGGTGACGGCATGGCGTGCCTCGGCAGGGGAGAGGGCGAGGAGCGAGGCGATTTCACTATGGAGATGGTTGAAGCTGCCGTGGGCCTTTAAGATCTTGGCCTTGAGGTCGCGGATGGTATGCGCCGGAGGTGGTCTGCGATAGTTGTACTTTTCAAGTACACCATCCCAGGCAAATGGACGATCAGGCGTGGCGTCATCTGGTTCCAGCGCTGTCGCCGTCAGCAGGTCCGCGGAGAAGAGCTCACAGGATGGCTCAGGGAATGGTTCAGACAGAGACTCGGTCGAGCGTTGAGGGCTAGGGGGCCACAGTCGTGTATGCCGGTGTTGCTGTAGGGTGGACGAGAGCCGGAGAGGACGGGCTTTCTGGGTGGCCAGGCGGGCAATGCATCGTCGACAGAGAAAGGAGGTGAGCATAGCTCATGGGCGCTGATCATTCCCGCCGTCGTTTCACCGTCGTTGTCGCCGTCGTTGCCGCCGAGACAATAGCCGACCAGTCGTAATGGCTCACTCACCACTTCAGGTTTGCCAATGAGAACGATGTCTTTCATAATCGGGAGAGTCGCAAAGCCATGCTCGGTCCGTGGGAAGACGATATAGAACGAGACCAATCAATTCCGAGTAGGTATTAAATACAAAGCTTAGTAGAAATTGTGAGCAAAGTGAAGTTAGTAAAGGAAGGTCCCCTACGTTGGTGCACCTGTAGGTACACGAAAGCGTCGGGAACACACTTTAGGATGTACCTCAGGTACTAATCGATTGGAGGTACGGTAGGTCGCGACGGGAATTGATTCTCGACGCTGGCGAGGCTGGCGAGCTGGACAGTGGACAGTGGACGGGCAGAAGATCTGGATTCTGGACGAGCAAGGGACGGGACTTGCAAGTTGCAGCCGATCAGAGGTAGGGTAAAAAATAAACCACACACTAGCCATTCCTCACCAAAACACCCCGAAAGTCACACGTTTCAACAGCCCATTTCTTCACTACATTCGCTGATAATAATTTGAAAAAATAATCGCTGCATTAATAAATACCTGCTTATATGTTGAATATTTTTTTCAATTTTAAAAAAGCGAAAGTGGCACTGTAATAGTGTCCGCAGCGGTGGGTAGAGTTTAACTGACTCCAATTGGGTTAGCGTTTTATACAAATTAGTCCTCATCATTATTCCTATTATTTCGACTACCTTTAATACATTCAGGAGTCCATTTTAAAAATTAAAAAAATTTGATATATATAAAAATCCATTACAAAATACTACAGTATTTTTTTCTAATTATTTGCAGCGATTATGGTAGAGAAATGGAGTGTTGAAACGTGTGACTTTCGGGGTGTTTTGGTGAGGAATGGCTAGTGTGTGGTTTATTTTTTACCCTGCGTCTGGCCGATCAGCTTTTTAGGTCTTTTTTTATCAGCTCCCACTCAATCTCTTCCATTTATTGTACAATTGCATGTGCCATCTGCAGGGGTTCGAGGCAACTAATAGCGACAGATGACAGGCGAGACAGGGATTGGCCATACTAGGTACCTACTGTACATACCTACCTATCCCGTCCCAGGTACAGCTTGGTAGGCACGGGAATGGAATTGAGATTCCATCGCGGCATCCAACGTCTTCAAATCTTCGACACCTTCCCAACACACTACTTCCAACCCTACGTGCCTATTTCTCTCTCTCCTGGGTACCTACATACAAGTTCAGAGTTACAGGCACTGCACTTTTGACTATTGCCAGAAATTTACAAAAAAATAAAAGAGCACAATGTCGGCGTCCCAGGCCACCCTCAGCGCCGCCTCCGACGACCGCAAAGCCCGCCTCGCCAAGCTCAAGACTCTTAAGCGCAAACAGCCCACCGATGAGATCGTCGCCCCCGAGTCCGACCGCAGCATCACCTCCCCCGCTGCCATCCACGATGAGCCCGACGTAAGCAGACTGCACCTGTCCGGTCGCAACTACGACGCCGAGACCAGAGGGCCTAAGCTCGGCTTCGAGGCGCCACCGACGCTGGGCTTGCAAGGGCCAACCCTCGAGGAGCAGGCCGCTCAGGTAGAAGACGACATCCGCCAGAAAGCCGTCGACGACGCCAAAGAGGACCATGCCCTCGACCTCTTCAAGCTGCAGCCCAAGAAGCCCAATTGGGATCTTAAGCGAGACCTCAACGCCAAGCTAGATGTGCTCAACGTCCGCACCGACAACGCCATCGCTAAGCTGGTTCGCGAACGCATCGCCAACGCCCACGCTGGTGCCACCAAGATCGCCCAGCCCGTCGCCCAGGACGTAGAGGATGGGAGTACCGAGGCCGCTGGCATGGACGGTGTCGCCCTCGTCGAGGGCCTAAGGGTCAGGGAGCGCGAGGACGACGAGGACGAGCGAAGGGAACGCGAGGATCCTGATCTGACCTAGACAAGACAGGCATAATTATAGACTTACTTATTTTGATTGTATGAACCACAGGGCATAGCCAAGGTATGGCACGGCAATGGGCGCGGCGTTTCGGGGGACATTTATGGCATTGGTTCTACAGACTCAGGGACTAGTTTCATGTCGCAAAAAGTAGTGTACAGCTTGATGAGATCCAGGTTCGGCGCAGTTTGGCTGTGGAGGTACATTGATACAGGGGCAAAGTTGCCCAGGATTGGAACAGCAGGACAAAAGCAATGATACCCATCGTCACTTTCTACTGATCTGCATTCATCGCTTGCGTGAGGGCCAGCCGCTTGGAAAAGGGGCTGAGGCTACGCTTCCTAGCTGCTTCTTGTCGTGGCGTCCGTCTCTGCCACGCTCCCCCCTGCCCTACTGCCTGTTCGTTGTGTTTTGGCGAGCTTCTCTCGTGACCTCTTGCCAGTCGGGGTGACTTGGACCGGAGGCCGCGGTGCCACTTGTCTGGAGCTGGTGATCGGCTACCCCTGAGCGCATCCGCACCTCGTGACCGATAACCTCTGCTCGCCCTTCTGTAGTCTGGGGACAGGTCGCGAGAGTTGAAGCGCCGTTGCCGCGGGCTTCTATCGTAACTGGGTGACCTAGTTTGCTGTCGTGACTGTGACTTTTGCTGTCTATCGTGGTGTGCTTCGGGACTTGGAGAGTAGCGTCCAGAGCGATCGCCTCTCGAGTTGAGCGATGCCCGTCGGTCATGACTCTCTGTATTTAGAGAGTGACGTCTCTCGTAGTTGCTGCGTGAGTTCACAGATGGTCGTCTGTCGTGTCTCCTAGGTGGCGACGAACTCTGTTCCGCTCTGATAGACCCAGGCGGTGGCGATCTGGAGCCCCTCCGCGATGCAGGTCCTCTTGTTGAGATGGTGGAGACCGAGTCGTACGATGCCGACCGACCGCGCTTAGGCGCATCATTTCCAGACTCATCGTCATCATCATCCCGTTCCAATGCTTGCTGTCTCGCTCTATCGGCCTCCCTCTTAGCCAACTGCTCATCCGCCAAACCTTTCCTGTGGCCATGTCAGTAGTAGACTCTGAGATGCGATAGGATGAGAGTACAGACTTGGACTGTAGCGGCTCGGCGGTATCGCTCTGCAAAGTGGGCACGAGCTTAGGGTTAAGAAGCTGCTGTGTTCGCGATGGCCGGGGCACATAGGGCCGTTCCTGAGCAGACGCCTTGCATTCATATGAATAGTGCCGTGCTTAGAATGTCAGTTTTGAATCAGAGTGAGCATTCCACATGGCGGAGAACTTATCTCTTTTCAGACATTTCTGGCATTGCACATTGGCTGGAGTGGCCTTGGTAGGACCTCTCCGATACATGATGGATAGCAAGTGGTTAAGACTGTCGCTTGGGTAGGTGTGATACGAGAACGGTGGATATCAGGTCAACGCGAACAATTAGCGAAGGCTTTGTGACAGCTGCGAAACCAGGTATCGAGCTGCCGTTTGCGACGGGTGAGTAAGGTCACTTGTGAGATCCGAGTCTCTGAGATCTGAGGAGTCTGGTATGATAACCACATGCAGACAACTGCAGGTGCCTGGGTAATGGTAGGTACATCCATTCGGTAGGCAGGAGACCTGAAATCATCAGCCACACACTTATAGCTCCACATGCAGTGCGGTTTTCGTCTGGTGTGGCTCAATCATCACACTCACTGTAAAGGGGCATCCATAACATCAAGCTGTCGGGCATGCGGCAGGCTGGCGACTGGGTCATGATGGAGTGCTATCGTTGCTATCTAAGGTACCTACAGTCAGGTACCAAATTAATCCGGACCACCCTATCCCCCCCCTCGACACTATAGGTAGTACTTTGAAATAATATAATAACGAGATTTTTTATAATTATGAAAAAAGTTGTATTATATTAATTAATAACTTAAATATTTATTAAAATTTTAACTATAAAGATTATAATATGATTTTAATTTTTAAAGATAACTTTTATATATATTATAATAATAATATATAAGCTTTTAAAACAATGATTAATAATTAACTTTATATATAAATAATTAATTAAAAATTTTAATTTATAACATTAATAGTTACGGTAGTCACCTAGCCACCTAGCACTGCTAAGTAGGTTAACGGATTAAATAGCAGATTAAATAAAGGACGCACTATAAGTGCTGCAGCCCACCTAGCACCCTACTAGGCCTAGGCTTCCCTTTTTTACCTTAATATTATTATACGTACTAAAAGTTAACTCTAAAGCCTTGTCTTTATATACAGCCTTTATTATAACTATATTAAAGTCTATAGCTTTATTGCGTTAATAAGGCTATCGTTATTTTAATTTTAACAGTATACCTTAAAAGCCTTAGCGGTTACGCACTTTTTACGGCGTAGCTAGGCCTTTATTTTAATTGCTAAAGCCTTGCTTTATAGCGTGTTTTTTTCGTTACTTTTGCCTCCCTCGGCAGGCACCTTAAGTAATTCGACTCCCTCGGCAGTTACTTAAGAAATCGACCCCCTCGGCGGTTAAAGTCCTCTTTAGCAAGGGCACACTATTTGTTTACGGAGCCCTGCCTTAACGTAACCTCCTCCCTTAAGTAATCGGCTCTTTTAGCAGTTACTTTTAAGAAATCGACCCTTTTAGCGGTTACTACTACCTTTAAAAGCCTTAACTAGGTTAGGCACTCCCTTTTCGCAAGCCTTTACCGTAAAGCATTTGGAAGCCTTGGTTATAAAGCGCACTAAGCTATAAGAAAAAGCCCTGCAGCGTAGCGTTATAAGTACGACGATTTAAACTTAATGTTTTAAAATAATATACTAGGCACGCTAGCAGCCCGTTATTACGACCTTTAAGCACGCCGTTATTATATATAACACTTAAAGTAATTACTTTTATTACTATTATAAGTGTTAATTTCGACCTTTTTAAAGCCGTTAGCTACTTAATAGCTGTATTTAATGTCGCTAGCACCTTTATATAACACGTTTAACCCGTTAACATTTAATAAAACCGACTTTAATTCCGTTAAAGCTTTCGGTTACTTTAAAAATTACTAAATCTAGCGTTAATAACGACTTAAAGCCTTTTAATACTATTTAACACTAACTAGCACTTTAACGCTAACGAGATTATTAATACCACGCTATTTACTTATTTACTTTCATTATTAAGGCTAGGCTATTAATAATTATTCCGGTGACTTTATGCCCTTAGTTATTTCGTTACTAAAAATCAAGTCAATATTATTTAGTTCACTAGTGACTTCGATCCCTACCCGTTATTACACGATTTCGACGTACTTTAAAAACCCTGAACATACGTCACCTAGTACGGCAGGTTGGCACCCACAATCAGTGTATTCGCTATAGCCTGGAGACCCGTCACTAGGGCTGTTAAGACAGCTAACAAGGTTACCGACGACGTTTTTGACACCTTCGTACAGCTGGTAGACCTAATAGAAGTTGTAATGAATATAATGGATGCCTTAACACCGCAGGCCATAATGGATAAATGGTTAAAAGTCTAACGTTATCGATAAGGCACCTGGGATGGCTGAATGGATGAAAATGGCAAAAGAGATAACCTGGCACTAACACGGCTCGAACAGCTGACCTGTGCTGTTGAGGCCAATATGCTGAAAAGCCTAGGAATCGCGTTTTTAGGCCTAACTGACTGACGGACTGATAGCACCTTGGGACTTAGTGCTTTATTTCCAGCGGGGGTAGTTACGGTAGTCACCTAGCCACCTGGCACTGCCAGGTAGGTTAACGGATTAGATAGCAGATTAGATAAGGGACGCACTATAAGTGCTGCAGCCTACCTGGCACCCTACCAGGCCTAGGCTTCCCTTTTTTACCTTAATATTATCACACGTACTAAGAGTTAACTCTAGAGCCCTGTTTTTATATACAGCCTTTATCATGACTTTAATGCTTAAATAATATTATTGCTTATTTAGTTTTAATTTAAAAAATTAAAATAAAAGATAATAAAACTTTAAAGTTTAAAGTTAATAGATTTTATTAAAATTCTGCTATTTTATATACTAATTCTAGATTTTTTAAAATCTTTTAAGTTTAAATATTAATAACTCGCTTAATTTTAAAGATATAAAAAAAGTTTCTATAATGCACTTTTTTCTTTTATTATAATCTATATAAAAATATTTTTTTCAAATTAATAATATAAGTTTACGCTAAGTTATAAGCTAGTAAACTAAGTAAGTTTTAGTGTAAATTAGTGGGTGGTCCGGATTAATTTAATACCTAACTATACCTTAAATAGTCGCACTCTAGTATTAACATTAAGACATCGATTTAATACGTTCTATACCTTACTGCTATCTACCAGCAGCTCTTATTAGTTATCGATCTTCTTCTTTTTTTTCTAGTGAGCACATCTGAGCCCCCCTCCCTCCCCTCTATAGATGTTATTAAAATTGTCACGTCAGGGCTACACTATAGAGGCAAGGCTCTAATAGGTGGTCACCTAGTGTATATTAATAATAAGGTGAAGAAGGGAAGCAGGGTGGTGGCCCTGGTGGCTACCAGGGTCACCTTATATACAGGTGGTCCCTTATCTAATCGGTACAGTTACCTGGGAGACCAGGGTGGCTACCTAGGAGACGTACCAGGCTAGCCGGTACGTCACTAAAATGCTGTTTGCTAAAAGGTCTTGATAGTTAAACAGCAGGAATATAGGTGCTTATTATCTTAGATTTAGACCAGTTATGGCTAAAAGCCTTTAAAACATATATTTACGCTAAAGCGGGCTTATTATTTTATCCTAGTTAATTATAATTTATTACCTATTATATACTATAACTAGTTTAAAGACTTAATAAAAAAGTAATCGCGTATAAATATATATTAAAAAATTCGCGCTTTTTTAATATTATATCATTATTTATAACTTTACGCGCGCGTAGTTTTTGCTAATTATTTATTACGTATTAATATAATACGCTTTCGCGATTTTTTTAATGTAAAAATTATTATTATTTAATTATTATTTGCAAAAATATAGTATTTATAATATCGTTCGGTTATAAATTTTAATTTTTTTTTAAACGTATTTATAATATCGTTTAACTTTTTTTTTGTTCTTAAACTTAACTTTTTTAAGTTTTTTAAATAAAAAAAAAAGTCGATATTTTATATATTTATTATTATTTTTTTCGATTCCGATCTTTTTTTATTTAATACTTTTATTTATAACGAATATAAAAACGACGATAATAACGATAAAAAACTTAAAATAAGCGACGATAACGAATATAAAATAAAAAACGTAATTACGGAAATTTATAAATTTTAAACTAAGTTTTATAAACGTAAACGTAATCGTTATATTTATAATTTTAACGTTAAAATTTAGTTTTATAGTTTCGATATTTTTATTAGTATTTATATTAAACGCGGTTAACGTATTAACGTTTTTAAAAACGTTTTATTATAAAACGGCGTTTAAAAAGCTTTAATAAACTAAAAAATTATTATTAATACGTTTAATATTTACGTTATTAGTTTTAAAATTTATAAAAAAATAAAGCAGTTATTTAAAAAGGATATTTTTATTAATTTCGATATTTAAAAATATATTTTTTAAAATTTTACGATTATTATTAAAGTTTACGATATAATTTAATTATTAAACGTGCTTTATAGCGTTTAAAACGTATTATAATATATTATTTTTAAATTTATTCGCTTAATTTTTTAAGCTTTTTAAAACTAACGAACTATATATATTAATATAACTAAAACCGACGCCGATATTTATATTAATAGCGAAATATATTTTTTATTTTTAATTATAATATAAAACTATATTTATAATAATACGATATTTTTTCGCTAAATTTTAAATTTATATTTTTTAGCAAATAATACGCTTTATTATATTATTAAAACAGTTTTTAATTTTAAAGTTATTATTTAATATAAAAACCTTAATAACTTATTTAATAAAATATCGGTTATAATTTGCTATAATATTAAGTTAATTATTTATAATCCGAATATAGTTATAATATATAATAATTTTAATTTTATAAATAAACTTAAAAAGCTCGTTAATAATAAATAAAATTAGTTTATAAACTTAATTACTATATATATTATCGCTTGCTTTTTTTTAAACGGCTTTTTATTTTAAAATTCGTTTTATTTATAATAAAAGTTTATTAAATAAATAATTTTAACGTATTTAATATTACGTAAGCTATTTTTTAACTAAATTTCGAAGTTTTTAGTTTAGTATTTTATTAAATAGTTTTTTAAACTTAACGGCGTTTTTAAATTTTTTAAAATCGAGCGAATTATATATAAAAAAAGCTTTTATTTATAAATCGGTATTATTTTTAAAAATAAAAAAATTATCGATAATACGTATTATAAAATATTATTTAATATATTATAATATATTAATTTGTTATTAAAAATATACCGCTTTTATAAAAAGTTGTTTTAACGTTATTTAAAGTTTAAAAATTACTTTAATTGTTTTTTTTTTATTTTCGGCGATTAAAAAACGACTTTTTATATTTAACGTATTAAATAGTTATAGTTTAAAATAAATAAACTATAAAAAAAAAAAGTAAATGGTTTTTATTTTTGCCTTTTTTTATATTAAGTTAAATTATATCGAAATATTATTCCGTATATTTTAAAATATTAAAAATAAAAAAATACGTTTTAGTATTATTATTTTTATTAACGTTAAATTTTTTTAACGTAATAAAAATATTAATAAAAAAAACGTTAAATATTATTAAACTTTTTTTTTATTTATATATAAATTTATTATTTGTTTTTTAGTTTTTGTTTTTTAAAGCTTTTAAAATTTAAATTACTTAAAAAAAAAAACGAAAATATTAACGTTTTAATTATTTAAAAGTTAATTAGCGATATTAACTTTATTATTTTTAACGTTATTTTAAATAACGTTTAAAAAAAAGTTTTTATACGTAAAAGCTAAATTAAAAAATATTTTAACGTTAATAAAAACGATATTAATACGGAATTTTAAAATTATTATCGATTTATATAATTTATAAAAATATTGCTTATTATTTATAAAACTATTTATTATAAAAATAAACGTATTATAATATTTTTTTTTTATTAATTAATTAATATAAATTATAGTATTTTTTATAATATTATTTTTTAGCTTTCGATTTTTTTTTAAAATAGCCGGTCGTTTAATTACGGATTTAAAATGCTTTATTTCGTTTAGTTTTTTTATAAAAATGTTTTTAATAAAAACGCTTATAACGTTATTTTTTAAAAAAGTTTTATTTATTATATTACGGCTAAAAATAAATATAAACCGATTAATTTTATATTTATATATTAACGCTAAATACGCTTTAAATATTAAAAATAATAAAAACTCGATTTACGATATTTATTCGACGTTTTTTCGATTTGTTTTAAATAATAATTACTTCGCTATTATTTGCAAATTTATCGAAACCGTATTCGGCGTTAATATTAAAGGCATATATACGTTAAAAAATATTACTACCGATATTATTTCGTATATATTAAAGCTTTTTAAAAATAATATAGTTTAATATAAATAATAACGAAATTTTAACGCGTTTAACGTTTAAAATATATATAAATACGGCTAAAAAATAATATTTAATAAATATTATAACTTTAATATTATTATACCCGAATAAAATAAATCCGAATAATATTTTATTATTAATATCGTTAAAAGTAATATATAAAATAAAATCGTTAATTAAAAAAACAAAAACTAACGATTTTTTAAATATAACGAAATAAATAACTTTTAAAAAATAGGCTTAAAAAACTTTAATATATTAAAATAAATATATTAAAGCATTTTATAATAATATATATTATATTATTAAAAATATTAATAAATAGTAATTATTAAACTATGCCTTTTTTTTTATAATAATATATTATAATACGTTGTTTTATTATTATTAATATTTATTTTAAAAGTTAATTTAGTTTATTTAACGTATTATAGTATTAATATAATATTAAATAAAGCTATTACTAATATAATTATTATTTAACCTTTATATTAATTTAATTTTATTTTATTCGTAATTATTATTATATATATTATAATACGTTAAATAAATTAAATTAATTTTTAAAGTAAGTTTTTATAATTATTAAATAAAATATTATAATATTAACTAAAACTATCGTTAATTTTTTCGTTATTTATTTTTATCGTAATTTTTTTTTTCCGCTTATTATTATTATTACGTTATAGCACTATTATTATTACTATTATTATTATCGTATTATATTATATTATATTGCCGTTTATACCGCTATTATTATTATTATTATTATTATTATTATTATTATATTTGCTAATCTATATAAAATTCCGGTTTTATTTTTGTTATTATTATTATAACTATTACTATTTACTTTTTTACCGCTATTATTACTATTTCCGCTTTTTTAACGTAAATTCTTTATTTAATTTACGGTATATTATAATATATTAACTAATTTAAAATAAAAATAATAGTATATAAAGCTGTTAAAAAAACTTATAAAAATGCCTGCCGTTATTTTATTTTTAAGCTTTTTGCTTTTTTTTTCGTTTTTTTATTAAACCGACCCGCTATTCGCCTTTTTTATTATAAACTTAATAACGTTTATTATAACGATTTTAACTTTTTTATTAGCGTTTTAAACGTTAATCGTAATTTTAAAACAGCTTTATTATAAGTTTTAAAGTTTTTAGTTTTTATAAAGTATTTGCGTTATTAAAGCAATAAAAATATATAAAACGTATATATTACCGGTTTACCCGGTTAAGTTTACGTTAGTTATATTTATAGCGGCTAAAATAAAAACTATAATTATGCGTATTTTTTTTTATTTTTTAATTATAAAATAGTATTAATATAGTAATAATTATTAGAATTTTTGCTTTTGTTTTTATTTTTACTTTTAAGCTTAAACTTAAACCCGAACCTAAATAAATAATATTTATTAGCTTTTTAAATATTAATTTAAAAGCACGATATCGCATTATAATTAAGGATTAATAAGCTAGCGTTAAATTACGTTTAAAAAAAAATTATATATATTTAATAAAATAATAGTTAAAAAGGATAATATAAAGCTAAAAATACGTACTTTTAGGTTATTTATAAAAAAAGCCGAAATAAAAAAGCTTAAAACTGGATAAAAAAATAATAATAATAATAACGATATAGTTAATAACGTAATAAATTATTTTAATAAATATTTTAATTTATTAAGCCCGGTATATAAATAATAGTCGTTAATAATAACTTGTTTTATTAAATTACTTTAATTTTTAACTAAATAAATAAATATAATATACTAATAAAATAAAAAAAGGTATATTATAATACGTTAAATTTATATAATATTTATTTAATTAAATTAATATTTAAACTAATATAAAAAAAAGCGTACGATAATACGTTTAATTAATATTATTATATATTATTTTATATTATTTTTTTAAGTTTTAACTTAATTATATTATAAACTATTTATTATTTTATTAATACGTCGATAATATGTTTTTATTTTATATATTATAATACGTTATTTTAATAAGCTTAAATTATTACGTTAATAAATTATAATAAAAGTTTTTTTAATTAATAAAGCTATTTTAATACGTTTAAACTTAGGTATTTTTAAAGCTAATATTATTAAAGCAAATTTTTATTTTTTTTTAAAAACACGTTATTTACGAGATTTTTCTTATTTAATAAATAACTTAAAAAATATATTATAGTATTTTTTAGCGAATATTTTACTTTTTGTTTTAAAATGTTTTTACTGCGTAATTTTTAATATATTAGCAATAAGTTTATTTAGGTTTAAAAACTTTATAGTCGGGCTAGCTCGGGTTTTTTTATTATTCGAAAACTAACGTATTATAATATATTAAAATCGGGTTTTTATAAATATTTCGCTAATAACGTTATAACGGATATCGGTTATAAAGCTTTAAGCTTTTTTTATATATTAAATAAAAATTAATTAAAAAATAACGTAAATAACCGAATTAAACGATAGTTTTTTATTATTAATTTTAGCTTTAAGTATAAAAACCGGAACGTTATCGAGTTTATAATTATAGCGGTTATAATAAACGTTAAAGTTTATAATACGTTTATATTTTAATTTAGGATTATTAAGCTTTTAAAAATATTTTAAAGCTTTTTTACAAAAGTAAATAAAATTAAAAAAAGCGTAAATATTAGGATTAAGTTTGGTTTTTTTTTAATATTTTATTTATTAAATTTAATTTTATTAACGTTTAATAAAATATAGTCTAAATAATACGGCTTTATACGTATTTGCTTTTAATAAATATTATAAAAAGCGTTAAAATCGGTAATACTAATATCGCTAATACCGTTATTTATATTATTATCGTTAATTTTAATAAAAAATATTTTATATAAACCGCTAAATATTTAAAGCTAAAAGGTTTAATTACGTAATTTTTTACGATTATAACTACGGAAAAATACGATAATACGTTATTAAACGAAGTTTTTTTTTTTAAAATAATTAAAAATTTAATAAAAAGCGAAAATATATATAGTATTTTATTTTTCGATTTTATATATTACGCGATTTTAACGCTATTAAAAGTTTATAATATTAAGCTTAATTAATAAACTATATTAAATTATGCGTATAACGTTAAAAAAATAAAAACTTATATTAAAAGCGATAATAATTAAAGCGATTTATAATATTAAATTAATTTATATATAATTATTATAAATACGTTTTTTATTTATTTAATAAACGTTTACGTTATAATAAACGATAATTTATTTAATTAAAACGATATTAAAACCGTAATAAGTTTTTAAATATTTAATAAAATAATAGCGAATAGTTTAAAATTAAAGCTTTAAATTTATATAAATAATCGTTTTAAATAAAACAAAAACGTTAATATAGTTTGTTTTTTTAAAAAAAAACTTAAAACAGCGATAGTTTTTAATATATTTTCGAAATAAAAACTAAATAATAATAAAATTTTTAAAACGATTAACTAACGTTTTTACGATTTTTAAATAAAAAATATCGAAGCTTATTTATTTAAAAATAAAATTTTAATATTTATTTTCGAAAATAGTTATATAGCCGAATTAAAATATACGACGTAAAAATAACGATCGTAATATATAAAAAAATATATAATCGGATTTAAAGTTTTTTTTAGGTTTAAATAACGTAAAATTTATTAATAACGAATATATTAATATTATTATAAAAGTTAATCGAACGTAATATAGTTTTAAAATTAAAATCAATAGTTTATTTAAGGCTAAAAAAATATAAATATAGTTATTAGTTTAGATTTTATTTTAAATACGCGGATTTTATATAAATAATTAAATAGGTTTTATTAATTTCGCGTATTATAATATTTTTATTTTAAAATAAATATTTACGTTAATAAAAACCGGGTTAAAACCGGCGACGTTATTTTTAATATTAATTAATTAAGCTTTATTTAATTACGTTAAAAATACGATTTATATTATAATAAAATTAATAATAGTTATATAAATATATAAAATTACGTTTTTATTATATTTTATAATAATAATAAATACGGTATTATTATAATCGAAAATAAAGCGTTTAATAGCTTAGATTTATTTATTACGGGCTTTTTTAATATTTATAATATTACGAATAATAATATTAACGAAAAAGCTTTATAAAATAAAATATACGTTATTTAACGTATATTTATAAAATTAAATATAGTATTTACGGAAAAAAGTTAAATTAAAAATAATAATAAAATTATTAATAATTTTAGCGATATTTTTATTATTAAAATTAGCGATAAAGTGAAATATAAAAAAAGCTATATTAAAAATAATGTTTTTAAATTTAAAAAAATATAGGGAATTAAATGTTATTTTCGTTAATGTTTTTAAAACGTATTAAATATATTAATAAAAAAATTTATAAAACGTTTATTTAATTATTATATTACGTAATAATAAAACGTTATTTATATTTATAACTTAATACGTATAAATTATACGTAAAATTAAAATAATTATTTGTTTTTTTTTAAAAATTATAATTAATTTTATGATTAATTTTTTTATATATTAATAAAAAAAAATTAGCTCGTTTGTTTTAAATAATAATAATAGTAATTATAATAAAGTTATTAATTAATATATAAATATATTTTTAAAAATAAATATTTATTTTTTTATTAAATAGTGTTTTTTTAATATTTTTTATTTAATATTTAATACGAAAAACTATTAAATATATTTTTTAAGTTTTTAAAAATTTAAAAAAACTAAATTAAAGCCGATTTTACGATTTGCTTTTTTATATATTAAAAATTAATTCTTTATTTTTAAACGTTAAGTTTTTATTTTTAATTATTTTTTAATTAAATATAATATTTAGTTATATAAAAGCTATTTTTTTAATTTATATAAAGCGCGTATATTCGTAAAGCTTTTTTTTATATTAAGTTTTTAAACGTTTTTTATAAATAATTTAAACAAGCTTATATATTTTAGCTACCGAGCTATAATAAATAGAGTATGCGACCGTGCTTTTAAAAGCCGGAGGCCTATTTTTACTAGTTACTTATAAAAACGTTTGAACACTGAGATAAGGTGCTTACAGCTCTACTCACGCATATAATGAGCTCGTCTAGGACCTGTCGCTCTCAGTAAGTGCACTCTGTCCTACCTAGGCAAAGGGTACTAAGTGCGGGTTCGAGTTAAGCACCCTGCAACTACTCATCCCTATTTGTGGAGTGAAGAGCTACTGTCTGTAAATACATGGTGCTTGATGAAAAATACATGTACCTTATTACCTTAGTTGTTGGAGAGAGGAATTGCGCAGACCCTATACTCAACTGCGGGCACCAAGCTTCCAATATTCCGCTCGAGAAACCAGCTGTTGAGACTTCCATTGATTCGTTCGGCTTGGTGCCTCTGCCAGGTTTTATGTCGTCCCTATCCCCGCCTCGGATCCAACGTCAATGGCCAATCCAGATTGAACAAAGCTCAAATTGACGGCGACCAAGCTGGAGAGCGAGTCTGTGGTCTTTGGACCTGAGCGTGGGGTGTTTGCATGCCTGGTCACTTCAGACTGTAAGCTGGAGCTCATCTTTTCTTGGCCGGCTCTGCACAGCGTTGTCGCTTACAAGCCACAAATTCAATGAAGTTTAAACCCCAGACAGTCTGAATACTACCGAGTGTCACCCGTCCTTAGGTAATCACAGAAAAGGTGCCCTTTCAATTCAAGCACCTACATGTACCTTGCCTACCTGTAGGTATCTCGTGCGGACTGTATAGTTAGGTTGTGGGTAATTCAGTCAAGATATACCTTAGGTACATGTACCTCCTACTAACGGTACCTTGCGTACGTTTCCAACCCAGTACCTAAAAAGGCACCCTAGCACCTGAGCCTAGGACTCGTAGCGTCGGCTTCTCCTCCTCCACACGCCGTACATTTCTCAACCTCCGCCAGCCTCGCATCACTTTTTGCAGCTTCACAATCAACACCGGCGCCCCTCCCCCTCTCTCCTACATACCTCGCCCACGGCGCATCTCTTGCATTGCGGCGCCCGTGCATCTCTGCATCTCTGCACCTCTGCACCTCTGCATCCTCGTCTGCATCCTCACACACACACACATGGTCTCCCCCCCCACTGCTGGCTGCTATTCGATTCTGTCGCATTGCCCGTCTTGCTTACACAATTTGTTGTCGACCCATCGTCTGCCTTCTTCCTCCTCTAAAATACATACTCATCTCGCCCTCTTCACCATCGATTCCTAGTCTCCGAAATCCTTGCGGCGCATCCAGCGCTGACGACGCGAGCACAGACGGCTTTAGCATATCCTAGACGACAATGATCAGCCGCATTTCCGTCTCCTCGCGGGTTGCGCTGATTCATTTTCTTGTCTGATCCCAGTCGCGCCGCCGACTGCCCTCCAGCACTGCGTCCTCTGCATCCTCTCGGCTCCGAATAGGGTCAAATTGTTTAATGTGCTAGACCTTGCGCCACCATTTTTACGCTTCTCCGTCCTGACGACATCCCACGCCTGAACCACGAGTCTGCAGCGTGACATACAGATATCGCTACTATATGCCATGGCAACAAGCCCAGTACCTTCGGGCCCCAAGGGGTTGTCTTTTGCCAAGGTACGACTGTACTCCTACTTCCCTAGGTATAGATGTATCATAGCGGCTAACGATACTGCCAGGTGGCTGCCTCGTCCCAGCAACATCTCTCCCCTCAGAACCGGGTTGCCGTCCCCGCTGCCATGGATCGGCGTGCGCAAACTGTCGCAGCATCTGCCTCGAGCCTTGTTGCAACTCCGCAATATGTCTCTCAGATCGGACACACAGCAGATACTGCTATGGCCACACGGCCCTCCATCGGTGGAGTCCCCGCAGCCGGCTCACAGCAGCGAGAAGACACGAACGTGAATAAGGTATTGGAAGGAGTGAAGGATATGGCAATCGCTTCCCCACTGCCCAGCATCACATCCACGCCCAGCTTGGTGGTGAATGGCTCTTCATCGTCTGTGGTGGGCTCCCAGGGTAAGAATGACAACGGAACCTCAGTGTCGGACGATGTCTCCCAGCCTGCCGATTCCAGTTCAGACATGGGTCCTAAAGCTCCCAGTTTGGACGGGAAGAGCATTACGTCGGGAACAACCTTTGCGCTCGACGAGAAAGAGTCTCTCCGTCCTGACGACAGCGCAAGTGTGAAGGCTGCAGCGGATGACGACGAGCCCTTCTCCGTCAGGGGCTCTCTGCTGGCCACCTCCCGCCTGGGTTCGGACAATGCGCGCGTCCACCGTCTGAGGATCGGAGACATGCCCACGGAGAAGCGGTTTATCCAGCAACTCCTGCCCGAAGTCCAAGATAACGGTGTTTCGACGCCACAAAGTGTTACCTCGAGCCAACAACCACCCACTGGTCAGGCTCAAGCTCAGGCACTGGGCACAGTCAGCACACCAGGCGATGGATTCAACTCCACATACGGACAGAATCCTGATGACAAGCTTTTGGACGCCATGAAATCGCACAAAGACCGCCTCTTTCTGTTGAAACTAGAACAGCAGGTTATCCACTTTGTACAGTCCTCCAAGTAAGCCCCCGTTTCCCTCCCTCCCCGTTCGTCCGCCGAATGAGATGAAGAAGAGTGAACAACTGACATACAACACCAGAGAGCCTTATATGGACCTGCCGCCCAACAACTCATTTTGTAGAATGTTGACTCACAAGCTGGCTGATTACTACCACATGACGCATTCTTTCGAAGCAGTTCAGGGCGCTGTTCGAATCTACAGGACCCCCTTCTGTCGGGTACCCCCGTCGCTCGCCAGCATTGTAGAGAGCGAGACGGATGGGACGCCCAACACCCCGCCGCCACCAGTTCTGCCCAAGAAAATTATGCGGCGTGGTGACAACGGTGGCTCCGGGCCAGCCAGCACCAGTGCTTCCAAGGCTACCTCTGAAGTCGGTAGTGACGGCAAGGAGAAGACACTCAACAAAGAGAAGTAAGTTGCACCCCTCACGAGATCACTCCCACGGGATCACTGCGCACGACCATTGCTAATGTAGTATGTAAGAATGACGAGAGAAGAGCGCGAGGAGGCGTATAAGCAAGCTCGAGAGAGAATCTTTGGCAACAGTTCGGACAAGGCAGATCTGACTCCAGGTGAGTCGATGCAATCACTTTGATCGCGTTGGCTAACGTTACTGCAGAAACTGAAGATCCAAATGGCATCTCCCGTGCCAGCTCTGTTTCGGGCAAAGACAAGTCTAACCTTGGTAGGAGAGGAAAGGCAAACAGACATCGCAGAGATGACTCGGAGAACTTTGAATCACGTTCACAATTCGTTCAATACTTTCACCCACAGGCCCAGATTGATTGGTCACCGCACTATATGCCTGGCAATATACAGTACAATGTGCAAGCACCACAGACATACCAATACCAGGTTCCTCAGCCCTACCAAACATCACATCAGGCCTATTCCAACACGGTACCGGGATCAATGCAAAATCCCAACTATCAGCATCATGGCAACATGTCGACAGTAAGTACAACAATTCTGACGTTGGTTCTATGCCGTCCCTTAATGGGTCCAACTAATCATGATTCAGTATGCGCCCCAGCCTCAAGCCCACCCTCAACCGCAGGTCCAGCCTCCCCCTCAGTCTCTTCCTCGGTTCCCATCTAACGGGTCCATGGGCCCAGGAGGGTACGGCTCGCCTGCTCAGCCTGCCTCCCAGCAGCAGCAGCAGCAGCAGTGGCAGCCTGGCTATACGCCAACCCCGCCGCCAGCAGTGCCTCTTCAATATCCTAACCGCGTCCCCATGTCTCCGTCTCAAGGACAGTCACCGGGCAGCTCGGGGTCGATGGGAGGAATCCCGTACGCGTATGGGCAGCTTCCCGTCAATGCCAACCCGCATGACCCCAAGAGTCAACACCCAATCCCTGGAAGTTACAACCGACATCATGCCTTTAATCCAAACACCAAGTCCTTTGTGCCTAGCGGTGGAGTGAATGCCGCCCAACCGCCGATCCCCTATAACATGGCGGCTGCGGCGCATGGCAGTCCGCAGCTCGGGCCGGCGCATATGGCGTACAACGGGTACGGCTCATCCACGCCACCGCAGCCTTATATGGGTGTGAATATGGGTGGTCCGGGATACGGCATGAGTCGGCAGAGCTCGAACAACTCCCTTCCTCCGTACCATGCGCCTCAGCACCTTCCACCACACCCTCTTCCTCCTACTCATCTTCCCCAAATCCCTCACAAGCCAGGCATGGCAGCACCGGCAGCACCGGCTGCACAGGCTGGGCCGAGCCCGCCCGCCTACAGCCACCTCCCTAATTACGGCAACCCTGCCACGCTACCGCAGAAGCCCCCTACGGTCCTCTAGATGAGACACGAATGGCACGAAACGGTCGGGTTTGAGTCATCTCCTGTATGCTTAGGATGGTCGTGCGACTAAAAATCGAAAGGCATTACACTGGTGTTCCATGTTTTGGCGAATGGGGCGGGGTGGGAATTTCCCCTGCGCCTGAAAAGAAGAACGATGCATAGAAAGGTACACGGGAAAGTAAAGACTGATGACTAGCACAAATACTCACAATACCAATTACCACCCCTACGAGTATTAACCTGACTTTGATTAGGAGAAGGGGTTTACTGAGCTGGCGATAAGGTCATATTCAAGTGGGCGATCTGTGGAAAGGGAAGACAGGATTGCGGGCCATTTTCAAGCATGGCATAGCCAGTACTGATTGATACTCATTGTCATGGTTATGGACTGGAGTTCTAGGCGGGACAAGGCGTTGTCTATTCCAACCCATTCTCGTGCGCATTGGGGTTTGATTGCGAGCTCGAGGGACAGAGATATGGTAAAGTAGGAAGTGACAGAGGCACGCACAGGTTTCTTGCACAAGTCTAAATGAATACGACGAGGATACCATGAACCCGCCTGTTGGCCTGTTTGTTGGCGTGATGTCCTGTCGTGATATGTTTGGTCTTCATGCGTTAGGGCATCATTGTGTGATGTCTAGTTCTTTCGAGCAGGAGTTCACACCTGATGGCGGCCTCTCTTCGATTCGAGAAAGAGAAATGACGTTAGAACCTGCACGAACAATCTTTGGCGCCCCAAGTTCCCCTCCAGCTTTTTTTCTGCCTCCCTCTCCTACGTTTGGAGATATGTGTGACTGCGCTGTCATGAGCAATTCGCTTGATTGAATAGAACATGACTGCAATAAAGGAGCGTGGAAGAAGCATCAATTACTGAATAGGAATGTAGATCAAAGGCAGAAGTAAAAGCAGAACAGGAACCCTGCTGATAGATTTGTAACGAGACAACTACTTGACCATCTGAAGGACATGATAGCTTAGGTAATCGATAAGTCCTATCTGAGAAACGGACGGAAAGAAACTGATGTTTAGGTATATAGGTGAATACAGCTTTACGTGTTAACTAAAAGTGATCTACTAGACCGTAATGCAATCCCTAGTATGATGATTGTATTCGTCCTTTAGGTATATATCAACCCACTATGAGGTCAAATGAACCGAGATAAGGAAAACAAATGCAACGTCAACACTGGCTACTAGAAACGAGGTTTTATGCATGCTATGTGGTGATGGTGGATGCGAATATGTTGTTGGTTCCGTCTTAGAGGCCAGAGGCAAGGGTAACCAACCGCCTATTGAACGCAAGAAATTCTGAACGACTAAAAAGCCTGTGATACGGGCTCGTTGAATCTAATCTACCAGGAAAGTTGCTGGATGTTTTGTAGAGGGTGATCTATCTTCATGGTTAGCAAATTGCCTTGCCGTAAAGGATAACTTTAGAGATTATTGGTGTCACGAGATACAAATTGCTCTCTCCCATCAAGACACAATTGCAGGACCCTATTGGTTGACAATCCCAAAGTTTCTGTATTATCTGATGATACTTCTTTTTATTTGCTTGGATGCATCTATTGTAAATACCAGACCTTTTCAATGCCAAACCGAACGCAGCAACGCCCGTATTCATGCGGACCCTGGTTTTGATTCTTCCATATCAGTTGCTTTCCCTACAGCAAGATTGTGGTCAATGTCCCCCCTACTGAGTTCTGGGGCTCGCAGAGACTCGTGTCCCGAACACAAGACCAATTTCTACGCCCTACCCTCTGGTTCCTCGTCGAGCTTCAGAATCATATGTATGCTAGCTTCCGAATCCGAGTTCACGTGCCCTGCACCATGCAGGGCCACTGTGCCGTTCCTCTCGTGAACGTTTTTCATAACTCCACTTGCTTGCGATCTTGCAGATGCTCAACCAGTCGCTTCGCTTCACTCGGCGGGTTCCCTAGGCTCCCTAGGCTCGCGCTGTTCCCTGCCGCCACGGCCACCACCACCACGACCGCCACGACCGCCACGCTTGCCGCCACGCTCTCCGCGCTCACCCCTCTCGCCGCCCTTCTCGCCGTCCTTGTGCTCCTTGTCGCCCTCGGCGAGGGTGGCGGTGGCCAGGCGCTGGCTGAGGTCGATCTGGGTGCGGATGCTATTGGCGAGGTAGCTGACCATGAGGACGTCCTGGATGTGGTTGTTGAAGTCGGCCTCGATGTGTTGGGGGTCGACCTTGGGGGCGAGGCTGAGGGCGCCCATCAGATGCTGTCCGAGTGCGTTGTTGGGCTCCTGCTCCTCGTCGATGATGGCGCTGATAAAGTCGGAGACGCGGTCTAGTAGTCGCGTAGTGTGCTCGAGGCTGCGCGTGAGCGACTCGACATCGGTGGTGCTGGCGGCGGTGCGGGACTCAGCGTCGCGGGCCGAGGAGATCCAGTCGAGAGCAGACCTCTCGGCGTCGTTATAGGCGACCTTGTGGGGCACTTGGATGAAGAGACAGCTCTCGGCAGCGCGGTCGGCGTTGACGGCGACGGGGGAGGAGATGTAGGCGCGCAGCTGGACGTCGGCGCCGGGCTCGGTGGACACGGTCAGGTGGACGGCCGGGTGGGGGAAAGTGCCGGTCTCGGGGGAGGCGAAGAAATTCTGAATGAGGGCGGAGAAAGAGTTGAGCTCGTGGGAGGTAGTGTACCAGCCGAGCAGGACCTCGCGGGGGTTGGCCTTGAGGTGCAGTGCCAACATGTTCTTCTGGTACTCGACGTCGACCTCGACCTGGTCCTCGTTCTCGGTGTGGGGGATGGCGAAGGAGGAGACAACCGAGACATCGCTGCCGTCCTCGGAGCGGGTTCCGATCAGGGCACCGATGACACGCGACGACGAGGCAGGCGTGGCGGGGATGTCGCGGCGGACGGCATGGTCGAGGATGGAGAAGATGGCCTGGGGCTGAATGGTAACGGAGAGCGGGGCGAGATTATTGTGGTAGTTGTACGAGGACGGCGCCAAGGGCCGCGAGAGGTGCAGGAAAGTGCTGCTGGAGTCGACAGCCATGGCGATGATGGGGCGCGGCGCGAGGGGCGATGAGTGTGTGCGTAGTCACCAACTGGACGACGTGGGTGGTTGTTCTGCAGAAGTCGTGGAAAGGAGGCACCGGGACTGCTGTAGAGAGTGGGATTCTTCAATATCTGTTCAGAATCAGTTCTGCTGTCTGTCGCTTTCGCTTTTTCTCTCACACGGACCCTGCTGCTCACTATGACTACCAGTGGACACTACAGTGCACTGCAAGGGCTGGAGACTGGAGACTGGAGAACGGGCCTCAGTCTCGAAAATCGACGTTCAGGTCTATCCAGGTCCCATCTGTCGCCTTGGGGATTTTTTACAATTCTTGTGGGATTGGTGGGGCTGAGCGCATGTGTCTCGCTGTTTCCCGCATCAGGAGGGGGGGATGAGCAATTGATAAGAAAGCAGGGTCGCGATAACCCCTCGATTGATGCTTCTTTGGGCTTAGACCATTTCTCTAGTTTGCGGCTCTAAAAAGACTGTGATGCAATAAGGTAAAAGCCCGCGGCAGGCGAGCCAGATACCTACCTGACGACGCCTGTGTGGCTTTCACGCTGGCGAGCTGGGATGAACTGGGATAGATACCTACCGGACCCGACCTAAGGTTTATGTATACAGGCATTGTGGCTGTGGCCATCTTCTCAGTTTTTTTTATATGAGATGACCTTGCAGCATCCAGCTGATAGGCACGAAAACACCAAGACAAATTACTTACATTGTAAACTCTTTCTGACTCTTATAGAAAAAGGAGAAACTCGCGAAGCTGCAAACATATTCCCTGCCTCTAATTGAAATCAAGTCAAATGCACCCCAAGCCAAAATTTGCCGGCCGAAGGGGGCCTACCAGAGGCAAGGCAAAACCACCCAAAGGAGCCTCCAAGAGGAAATTGGGCGCAAGGAGGTTTCACAGCGCGAGACTTGATGAGGTTGAGTGAGTCATGTCTCGTTGCGGAGCGATATGAGATGGTGTATGCTGATGTTCGAATAGGGAGTCGGACAGTCAGGTGTCTGACGACGCTCCTCTTTCGGTTCTTGAAGATGAGAGTGACGGCTCGGCATCTGGGCCTGAAGACATGCCGGCCGCCCCAAATCAGTCATATGTAGCTCTCATGCAGAGCCTGTCCCAAGACTCATCCGCGCCCAGTGCTAAGAGGAGAAAGATTAGCAACAAGCATGAAAAGGAGCAGCCCCCCGCAGCTGACCGAGATGAGAATGGGGAGCAAGCGGCCGAGGTTTTAGAGGACGTGGATCGCGATGTAGATCTGGTCGAGGAGCCAGAAGAGGAGCCCGGTAATGAAGTGGATGTGGACGACGAGAGTGAATATGGGGATGTGGCCGACACGTCCGATCCATTTGAGACGCACTTCGCCAGTCCTGATAAGACCCAGTACACAACCCGCTTGAAAATGACACAGTCCAACATTTATCAGCCTAGACAGCTCGTGGTTCATGGCTGGCGTCAGTTCAAGGGCGTCCCAGCTACGGACGCAGAGCTACCAGCGCGATTGCCTTCCACCATTGATGGCCCAGAGAGCCTCAAACTCAAACACAGGCTGGTTGAGACGGCCCAGAAGCAGCGGCCTGCTTTCGACAAGCTTGAGCAAGTACTATATCCCATCACATTCGGCTATCAAGACCTCCTGTTCTGCAGTCGAGACGTCTCCAACGCAGACAACCTGCGGCGCATGACATGTCTCCATGCCGTGAACCATGTCTTCAAGTGAGTCTTCAATCCATACGTCTTCGCTGCCCGGTGGCCAGGGGAACTAAACTCGTATCCAAAAGAACGCGAGACAAAGTCATAAAGAACAACGCCAAGCTCGCTAGGCTGGCGCTGGAGGATAATGACAACGCCGATTTTGAGCCTCGAGATCAAGGCTTTACGCGTCCCAAGGTCCTCATGATCTTGCCCACGCGGGAGTCGGCCGTCAAGGTTGTCAATACCATATGCGATCTCTGCGAGCCTGACCAGCAGGAGAACCGCAAGCGCTTCGACGAGTCGTATGTAACGCGCGAAGTCAAATTTACGGGCGACCGGCCGGCCGACTTCCGCGAGCTGTTTGAAGGCAACGACGATGACATGTTTCGCATCGGCGTCAAGTTCACTCGCAAGACGATCAAATACTTTGCGCAGTTCTACAACTCAGACATTCTCCTCGCCTCTCCGCTGGGTCTGCGCATGGCGATAGGCTCGGAGGAGGACAAGAAGAAGTTCGATTACGACTTTCTGAGCTCTATTGAGATGATCGTCGTCGACCAGGCGGACGCATGTCTTATGCAGAATTGGGAGCATGTCGAATACATCTTCGATTATCTCAACAAGCAGCCACGTGAGGCGCACGGCTGTGATTTCAGTCGTGTTCGCGAGTGGTACCTCGAAAACCAGTCACATCACTTCCGGCAGACGATAATCCTGTCGGCATACAACACGCCTGAGCTCTCGGAGCTGCATAGAGCGGGGAAGAACTGGGCGGGCCGCACGAGAGTGCAACCCGAGTACGCAGGTGTGATTCAGGAGCTGGGCGGCGCCAGGATAAAGCAGATATTCTCACGATTCGAGGCGAAATCCATTGCTGCGGAGCCCGACGCCCGATTCGCATACTTCACGAGCGCCGTGATCCCCTCCCTTACCAAGCTTGCTCAGGGGCGAGGCAGCAAAGCCTCGGGCTCGGGCGGCGACGCGGCAGGCACGTTGATCTTCGTACCGTCGTACCTCGACTTCGTGCGGGTGCGCAACTACTTTGCTAACGCGGACGCCGTCTCCAGTCTCTCGTTTGGAGCAATATCCGAGTACGCCGACGTGCGCGAGGCATCGCGGGCTAGATCCCATTTCCTGAGTGGCCGACACAAGGTCCTACTCTATACCGAACGTGCCCACCATTTCCGGCGGTATGTACTGGCGGGGGTGAAACGGATCATCATGTACGGACTGCCGGACAACCCGATCTTCTACCGCGAGATTACAGGCGGGTTTCTTTCCAAAAGCGAGCAGGACATGAAGATGGAACCCGGTAGGGGCAGTGTGAGGGTCTTGTTTGCCAAGTATGATAGCTTGAAGCTGGAACGGGTGGTAGGGAGCAAAAGAGTTGGGAAAATGATTAAGGAGAGAGGTGATACCTTTGAATTCATATAATAATACTATAAAAGCGAAGAGGAGGGCGGGGGCGAGAACACTGAAGATGAGATAGCACTCGACATGAGATCTTGTTCCAATCAAACCCATATCAGGAGTTCTCTCCGGGGAGGTAATGTTGAAGAGATGGGCATTAAGATTCGAGATGTGCGAGACATGACCTGCAATTTCGCCTGTATTGAAGAATCCTTGAGGAAGCAACCTGTCAAACAATGCTTCCATACTGCAATGCACATAGCTCGACACTCGACCACTCGCAAACCTAACTCGGTCTCTCCATCGCCTCGTAGCTTGTAAAGGTAAGGCATTTCTGTTTCTCGAGCCGCTGAGGGTGGCCTCGGTTTGCTCCAATAATGTACATAAAAACTCGTACAGACGATGAACCTAGTCTTGGGAATTCCGCGCCGGATTTTACATAGATTCGGGAGTCCAGATGTTCCACACATCATGCATATGCATATGCACAGAGATGCACTCTCTCCAGTTCCAATCCAGCTTCACTTTTTCATCTTTCTTCTGAAAAAGGGGAACAGGATGGAAGATTGCTGATCTGCACCACCACCAACACCACAGCACTGCCACCGGGCCGCACACTCAAGCCTCTGTCTCTTCTCTCTTTTTGTTCCTCCCTCTCTCTCTCACCCTCCTCTATCTCGCCGCCTCTTGCCTCCTGGCTGCTTTGGTGTTCTCTCTCCGCTGCTGCTTGGCGACCAGGACCCTGACGTGGGCCTTGTGGTCGCGTATCTCTTTCTTGCGGGCGGCAGTCTTGACGACCTTGTCGAGGGGCGTGTTGGGCCTCTGGAGGAGGCGGAAGTCGGGCCGCAGGTCGAGCTCGGCGATGCGGTCTACCATGGTCTCAAAAGCGTTCTTGCCGTCGGGGCGGTAGCGGGTGACTTTGGCCATGTTGAGCTGGGTGAGCTCGTTGTGAGATGGCTTGCCGAGGCGGCGGTCGCGGGCAACGGCGGCAGCGGTCATGGCGAAGCGCATATCCTTGGGCCCGTCGACGAACTCGAGGATGGCGGACTCGCCCTGGTCATAGGTGTCCTTGGGCTCGGTGCGCAGGACACGGGTGTAGCCGCCGGGCCGCTCAAGGTAGCGGCTGCGCAGCTCGCCGAAGACCTTGGGCATTAGGGACTCGGGGGTCTGTGCCGTGGTCAGTGTGAGAGTGCGAGAACGAGGGTCGTGGAAGGGAGAAAGGGAGGAAACACGAGAGAAGAGGTAGAACGGACGTAGAGGATGCCCTGAACCTTGCGCCTACTCGTCTCGTTATTGCGCTTGGCGAGGGTGACGAGTTTCTCTGCCATCCTTTGGGCCTCCTTGGCCTTGGCCCAGGTGGTGTGGATGGCCTCATGCTTGACGAGGGAGGTGACGAGGTTGCGCAGCAGGGCCTGTCGGTGGGCAGAGCCTCTGCTCAGATGGCGGTACTTGACGAGACCGCCCGCCATCGTGGGCTAGAGGGTGTGGGAGACCGCGACTGGGATGACTAGAGGTCGTCGTGATGGGGTTGTCGTGTCCTGGGGTTCTTTCGGCGGTAGACTGTCTCGTTGGGATCGTGAATGCGAATCGGGATGTCGAGGATGTAGGTAGAATTCGACCCCTGCTGCTCTTCTCGGACTTTTCCGACGTGTGTCTTTCAGGCGCGCGCTGGTGATTACCGGCCGGTATTCTACGGTGGCTTACGGTCTTACGGTGGCTAACGGTGGCCAACAGTAGGTTGGTAGGTGTCTGATGGGGCTTAATGGTATGCGACAAGTTTCGAACCTCGCAACCAAGTCAGTCTCCAAAGCCTAAGAGCATCAGCAACACGTCTCTGCGACCTGGCCCATTAGAATTGGATCTGAATATAGTAGAGCCCTATGGCATTAGTTTCCGACAAGACGAGTCCGGTACATAGTAGTGGTCATATCGGGTTATGTTGAGAGAATCAATCATCCGGTGTGTTACTATTCGTTAGGTACCTGGCTAAGGGATTCGGTGGTACCACCTATTCTGACTCCTGCCCGCCGCGCGACTTTCGTCATATTCACCATTCTACATGTACCTATCCATTCCCTCTTCCTATTTCCGCAATAAGGTACAGAGTACTACAACAATTGAACCTCGTGAGAGGTCGATTGCACTCGTGCGCGGTCGCTGCAGTTCTAACAATCTCCGTTCATTCACTTTCCTCCACCTGTCACGTTCAAGAGACCCTCCTGGTCACCTGCGCCCGAGTGCGCCTCGATCTCACATCCCACTTTTCCTCATGGGCTTCACGACTGGTTTTGTACGATGTAACCCTCCTGCTGCTGCTCTCATGGAACAATACGACTAACTCGCCGTTCCTTCAATGTAGACTGGCGGTGTCACCCTCACCCTCGGCGTCGCCTACCTCACTGTCCTCGCCCACCGTAGACACCGAGAACACCAGGCCGCCGTTCTGCGCCAGCAGACCATCCTCCTCGACGGCATCGTCTACAACTCCCTGCCCCTGTCTCAGACTACTCGCGCCGAGCAGGCACTCCTCAATCGTGGTCATGTCGTAGACACCGCCAAGGACCGCTGGAACTCCGAGATACATCATGCCGTCAGCTGGGCACAGGACAAGGACTGGGACGCGGTCCGCGAGGGAGTCGAGACAGCCGTTGGTCGCCTGTGGGCTCGTGCCTTCAGCAACGCCAGAGCTGCTGCTGAGACGGCTGAGGAGGAGGTGCTCTCTGCCGCTCGCCATCTTTCCACCGAGACAAAGCAGAGTGCACGGGGTAAGGCAAACGACGTGGATGCTGCTGCCAGATCCGCCTACGCCGACGCCAAGGCCAAGAGTGCCGCTGTGTCTACCAGGGCAGAATCTACGGCTGAAGAAGCGAAGGAAACCGTGATTTCTGCCGTGGAAATGGGTATTAAAAAGGGCAAGGAGGTCTTGGCTAAAGCCAAGTCTGCCGTCGTGGGAGCCGAGGAGAGAGTGCAGTCCGAGATCGAGTCCAAGCTAAACCCCGTCGAGAGGACGTTGCAGCGGCGCTACGAAAAAGGCGACAATCTGGACAAGAGTGTCGACGAGGTCTTGGCTGCCCGATATGTGCCCACTGATCTCAAGGATGAGACCGAGTTAAGGGGCTTATAGGGAGCGGGTGAGTGATGTTTGTGCAAAACGGGCTGCATGCCATGACCATTGTCATGTGTCGTTGGTACTGATGCCCACTACGTAGTAATTCAATCGACATGAGACGACTCCGAATGGCCCAGCCCAACGTTCGGTGTATAATCGTCCTGGTATCAGTAATAGACAATAGAGAAATTCAATGCACATACAGTCATGCCCATTTATCATTTTTTACATTTCCTTGCCCCCTTATCACCACTCATTCAATGCAGATACAATAATGGCCCGGCAATCTCTGACGCAAGCTTTGAATGGTTCCTCTAGTGATGGTGAATGGTGAATGGCCTCTGATAAACATGATGCCTCGCACCATTCTGCTTCTTTTCTGCTTGGATTTATCTATATATGCTCCAGCATATCTTCAAATACAGATCCTAGCTTATTCCTCATCTCGAGACAACCTCTCAGATGGACAGTCCTTCGTTTTCGACATCCTGATACACCTTGATTTTCACGACTGTTCTTCATCGTGAGCCAGAGCATCCACTCACTGCAACTTACATTCCTATGCCAGTTTCACCTTACACATCTCTTCCTCGTTTTCTACGAGCAATTTAGACAAACCGAACCGGCAGTCCGTTAATCCTGAGCAACACTGTTGGTATTGCTCACGCCATCACTCTGGAAGAGACACCCTCGACATATTTCAGTGCTCCCTTAGGGGCTGTTTTTACTTCACACCAAAGCACAGTATCAGCGAGTTCCCATAAGATCAGTCTTTGAAGAAATGCCTCGCTCCACGAGTCAGTCTGATGGAGGAGAAAGAACTCGGGGATCTAGTGGTCGTGAGCATATAAATGAGCTTCACAGCCACTCCGGTAGCCAAGGTAGATCCCGATCCCGTCGCCACAGACACGACAGACGCCATAGATCAGTCGAGAGATTATCTTCGCGACAGGGGCTCCCCCGGCCCGAGAAACCATCAGGTCAGAAGCACAAAGGCAAGTCCAAGTTGGCGCAGCTCGCTGGCGGGCTCGCTCGGCTCGTGTTGGGTGGTGGCGGCCCGAGCCCCTCGACGGAAGTGCGATATTCTCACCGCCATGGACATCATTTCAGCCGCCCCAGTCAACGGGCTCACAGCGAAGACCATCGCTCTTCGAGACGTCACAGGAGACACAGGTATCGTTCACCTTCAATCTCCCTCACCAGCATGCTGCTCACATCCTCTCTTCCTCCTTCTAGTGCTGTAGTTCAGCCTTCCAGTATACCAGAAGTCCGGTATTCTAAGCAGCATGAACACCATCAGAGCCGCCCTGAACGTGGAGCTCGTCAGCGTAGTCGTCGTTCTTCGCGACGCCATAGAGATAAAGGTCGCTCATCCAGACATAGGAGTCCGCCATCTCCACGCTCACCATCTCCCTCCGAACACCGACACCACTTCGACGACCATCATCGGCAGGAGACTCCTGATCTTCTGGTCCAGCCTCCTACCATACCACCTGTGGCTGAGTCTGCGCCTGCGCCTCTCGTATGCCCGCCTGCGAATGCTTTGGACAATGCCAGTGTGCAGCCTTCAGCAGGTGCAGTGCTGTCGCCTCCAGCTAGTGTCCAGCCGCAGCGCTTGTCGCGCGGTAGGACAGGGTAAGTGACTTACAGAATCTCTCTTCTTCTCAGTCACTATGATTCGGTTACTGTGTTATCACATCACATCACATCACATCACATCCCCTACCCTGCTAGCCAATCTGCTGCGGACTGATGCAATCTTCATATCACTGCCAGTTCCCAGTTCACTTTCTTAGTCTGCCATACTAAATAGTCCACTCCTCTCAAAAGTTAGAGTTAGGGTCTTCCTCGTTATACCGTCTCCAATCATGTCAATAGAACAGCAAGTAGACGAACCCAGAAACTGACACAATCTTTAGTCGAAACTCAACCAGTGGCCGCTCAGTTAGCCGACTCACAGCTACGCCTTCGTCAGCCATGACTTCGCCAGCTCCATCTACTGCAGTACCAGCCGTAGATAGCAGCTTCGATGCCCCCGGTCTTAATCTCACGCGGACCAATCTTGCCCACGTCGCCGAGACTAAGGAACGCGCCTAGAGGGAAATCACTTGCATATTCAGTCACCAGGACGGCCATGTCCCAAGCTTGGATTTCCGCGAAGCGCAAAAAGCTTTCTAATGGTGATCGGATGGCTCCCATGCTGTCAGCTGGAAAGGCACTGTCGGAAGTCTACGTTGATTGCACTCCAACAAGTGATGAATGACAACACGACACTTTTGAATTGCAAAGGCTATTCGACTGTTCTCTTTGGTCGGTACTGGGCTTGATTCCCCGTTAAGTGACGATGTTATCGTTATTCTTTACTTTCTCAAGGCAGGCTTTCCTGAGCAACGGCGCTACGGCCAGAGTAATCACGCTCTCCAAGCAGGATTACACATCCTCTAGAGAGAGATTTGCGAAAACCTAGGACTGAAACAAACCTATCATGCGCGATGGAGATTTATCTCAAACCTACATTGGACGTGTGCGCCTATCTATGTAATACTTGGAGAAACGCCATCCAGCGACCGTGCTTCTAATCAAATGTTTCTTGTGTGAGTATATTTATCTCCACGCCTTAATCAGTGTCAGGGCTTCCATTGACTAATACTTGTATAAATTAGGAGTGGAATCGGCAATGCGACTATGATGTTTGTTTCATTCCAACACGAATCAAGCTCCTATTGGAGCTTGCAGAGGAGCGAGAGAGCAACTACTTCAGTAACAGCAACGTTAGAGTACCATGGTCGGGGGTGGTCAAGCCTGACCATTCCATGGAGATGAAGTATTCCTATCCTACGATGATGCTCAAGTCGGCTGCTATGTGAAATCATACACTCATATTACTGCTGTTGTGGGCAAATGACCTGATATCGCAGTGATCTCGCCAGTGTCCCAGGTCGTGGATAAATCAGCGACTCTTGCACGACAGGGCCAAAGACTGAACTCCAACGGTGATCAGGCCTCGTGCGAGATATGCAATCCCGGTACGGTACACGTGCCTAATCTGTCTTTGCACGAATTGGAGAGTCAGGTGCTTTCTGCAAGGGACCGACCTCATCTCCAATCCGCCGGCAGAATGGAGCGACGTATGATCTCCAAATTTCCTCCGGATGGTTACATTGAGGCTATAGTCCCAGTTCTCCATAGTTGAATGATGTTTATTATCGCTTTCAGGGTCCGACCTGATCTGGCCAGATGAAACATGTTAGCTGGTCACGATTAACCCCTCATGGCTTTATTTGTTGAAGCCTAGGACCCAGGTACATTTCCGAGCCATCATATCTAAATCATATGTGTCCAGCTTTGACAGTTACGATCTAGACAGTAGTGAACAATGACCTCGACTCTCGTGACTTGGCCGATGTCATTGTCATGTCCTTTGTGACCCAAGGTCGAGTCTGTACGGAACTGTCAGCTACACTCTTTTGTTGCGTGATTGTCCTCGTGGCAAAGAAACATCATCTCCATCCGAAGGCTTTGTCAACATAAATCTGTAGCCCCAATCACACTCATTTCAAAAAGCTTCTATGTATAGACTTTATATTGCCGCCAAGCTCCAGATCGTCAGGCACAGTCACTTTGAAGCGTTTTCGAGTTGCACAGTCTCAACAAATTTAAGACATCGAAGCATAGGCACTTAATAGATTTGAGTCCCGGCGCACATTGTGTTCACCATGCGAAACTATTTAGGGGGAATATTGGCATTCGTGGCTTGTCTCTCACAAGGTTCGTACACCCGTCCCATATCTTTTAATGGCCGAATCTAGCACAATCTGACTTGTACTTTTACATCCATAGCTGCCGTACTACCAAGTGACGGCATTGAGCAGCGATCCTTTGCAGATGGCATCCGCTTGCGTATCATGCCCCTGGGGGCCTCCATCACGTATGGCTTGAAGTCTACGGATGGTAACGGATACAGGAAAGATCTGCGGGTGAAGCTCATCGACAACGGCAATCCTGTGAACTACGTAGGTACTCAGATTAGTGGAACGATGCTCGACAACAATACGGAAGGGTGGCCGGGTTACACCATCACTGAAGTGCACAACAAGGCCAATGTGGCAGTGCCCAAATACAAGCCCAATGTCATCTTGGTCAATGTTGGCACCAACGATGTGAGCGGCAACGTCGATATCTCAGCAGCGGGAGAGCGCATGACGAGTCTTCTAGATGATCTGTATGCCAAGTCGCCCCGCGCGACGGTCATCTTGTCGACATTGCTTGTACGAGCAGACGCGACGATGCAGTTGCGTACGGTCTCCATCAATTCGCAGATCAAAACCGTGGCAGCGGCTCAGCAGGCCAAGAACCGAAGGCTGGTTCTGGTTGACATGGAGTCATCGTCTGGTCCGGTTGTGGGCGATCTGGTAGACGGTGTCCATCCTGACGATGCGGGCTACGTCAAGATGGCCAATATCTGGTTTGATGGGATCAAGACAGCCAACGCCAAGGGGTTTTTGGTGGCGCCAGAATTCTCCGAAAATGTTTGACACAGGAGTACAGAGAAATCCTAACCCACCTTTCCTTGTTTCTACCTATGTATATCTGGGAGCGGACCGTTTTTAGGTAGTTTCGTTTCTGAAGATCATTCGAGGAAGGATGGTAGCTATAGAACGGTCAAGCGCGGAGTTACAGACCGGTTAGGTTGAAGCGATTCATCACTCTTTACCAGACATGGCGTTCGAAGACCATATTGTCCCATATTTGCAGACTAGTAGCCCTTCATTTGGTTTGACCCTGCCAGGTTCTAACGTGAATGTATTAAATTGATGTAATGACGGTGAATGACGAAACCCATTTTGAGATGGTGGACAACACAGTAAATCTGGGTCATCATTCTGAAGCATAACACATCAGAATTCTCGAGACTACGATTCTCGAATTGATCGCGCAGACATCGTCGTGTATACGTAGCCAAGTGATTTTCGCAGCCGTGGGATCCGTTGAGCTAGTCGTCGTCTTAGTAGGATGAGAACTTCGGTGTACTTGTGGAGTTGGTTCTGTTGACGAAGTAGACGGATAACACACATTAGCATTGGGAGACAAACCCAAGCAGAATCAAGAGTGACATGCTGCGCCGGCTTGTACCCGCATCTGTGCGTGAAGTGAAATGCGCTTATGCGAAGTGTAATCATCGATGGAACAGGTTGCCTAGAATCAGGAGTTCGTCTGACGAACATGATGAAAAGTTCAATGCCCAGGTGTCACCTGGCATTCCGGTCTTCTAGCGCTTGTATGCGCCTCGAATTGTTCTTTCCCCCGGTTTCTTCGGATCGGACCACGCGTGCCCCAGGCGTCGTGATAGTCGCTGATAGTCCCTTTTTGAAACAGTCTGTCAACCAAAGAAGGGAACTTAATCCCGATGCTTGAGTTTTGTCGAACTCAATCCTTCACCATTCCGCCGGATCCTTCAATATTGTACCCGCAGAGGAAGAATCTACCAGGGCAATCAGGGCATGTATTGAAAACGAGGTCGAAACCATAGCAAATATATGGCTGAAATGAATGATATAGCTGCCAGAGGCAGCCATAATGACTGGGCAATCTACTGATCACTCACGAATGAAGCTCAAAAGTACTAAAAAAGTGTGTATTCTGCGCATGTGTGTGTGTTAACTGAACTAACTCAACGCGAAAAAACAAAACACCCATGTAATACAGCACCGCAGGTGCTTAGTCATCCCACCCGCTCCCACAACTACCACAACTGCCACCCCTATTTCAGTATCAACATAAGAAGAGACTACAAGAGGCTTAGGTTGCGGACCTTTACCCCCTACGTGACTTCAATTTATCGGCTATGGGTAAACGGGTTGTGATGTTACGAAAGTGGGAAGACTGACGAAGCCAAATAATTCAGTAGCAAAAGAGAGCTCGAAGTCCAACGACACAGCTTCAATGGTTCAGGGTCTTTCTACTCGAATCAGTCGTGTTGGCAACATAGTCAGTACATATCTAGGCAACTCGGCGACGTTATCGTTGGCTTCCTTAACTAAACCCTCTACCCTCCCCTCCTTTAATCTACCTATTTATACTAGATGATAACCTAAGTGGATATGCAATAGTAGCCTTTGAACCGTCCGTTTCCAAAGTCTTGCACCGTTCCTAGCGGCCTCCCACCCGACTTCTATAAGTAGAAGCCACTTTCCCGTGTATGACGAGAACAATGCGTACCCTGGCTCGCCTGGATCTAGGTCGATCGCATTAGCTACCGAGGCCACCTACTGTACAGTTTACCTTCAAACACTATCTACACTACGATGGGAGCGGCTGAGCAGCCGCTCATTGTCATTATCTTTCGCTCCACAGTACTGGCTTATCGGGGCCTTTGGAGAACCCTAGACGGTCAACATGAGGAGCTTAAAATTCGACTACTATTCTTGGCAATCGGGCAAACGCTTGTTAGCCACCTAATCTCGATCCTGTGACATCTTTTCATCGCTCACGTCTAGACTTATTCCCGTTTTATTGCCATTGTCTCATAGGCGCCGGCATGTTCGAACGCCAACAGCACGTGTAATTCTGGGGAAAACAAAGGCGGTTGAAACGGGCTGAACTGTATTGGGATCATGCCGTACGACCGAGACAGTGTCGATATAACCATCCTGATCGACATATGCGTGCACGAGTAATGCGCTTGAGATTTTACTTGGGTGACGAAGGTTGGAGAGGGGAAGAGGCGGTGAGCATTGGAAACATTAACCTAGGCGCATGTATGAAGTCGCGTCTTCTGCAAAGGCAGCGCGGCAGGCATACACACAATTATTGGATGCTTCACTATGTATCATTATCAATGGAAGAAGTGGCCCGTGGGGGCGACTGCGTGAAAGTGCAAGCTCTGATTTCTGCCTTGCAACTCAACTTGTCAATACTATGGATTGAAAAGGTGATATGATGCATGATATTACTAGAACCCGACTGCTTGTGCCAACGTTCTCTCTCTTGCCCTGCGTGTTGTTTGTATTTTCTTTCCTCCCGACTCGCACCAGTCGATGGTGGCGTTGATAAGTACTATGTGAGTGACTCGAACTGCAGCTAAGGTCGAAAATCTCAACAGTGTCGCCAGAAATGATGCGTGTTCATGCCGGTGGAGATGCTGAGGGTTGGTATCATTCTAATGGGGTATAGCCCTGCATCTCCAGACTTCTTCTTCTTCGAGACAAAGGCTCCGCTATGTAAAGTGACGATGATGGAAGATCTGAGTGATAGACGAGTGATGAGGAGGACATTCGACGTGTGGTTTGCATTACTGTCAGCGTATGTCATGGAAGAACCCAGTTGTCCCAAAAACGTTTCCGAGCGGCAGTGGCCAAGTTGCTGTCCAGGAACCGATGCTGGAAGAAGTTAAAGACAGCGAACTCGTCTTGTGACATGATGTAGCTGTCCGGATGGGCTTGTACTTTGCTCCAAATATTCGCCAGTGCTGATTCTAGAATGCTGCTGATAGTTGGCTCTCGTGCGCCGTCGGGGCTCTCCCTGGCGATCTCCAGTGCCTGTATTACCTCGTCACGGCTACTGCTGCTTGTCTGTGATGCCATGTACGTGATGTGCTTTTGGTCTCGCAGGCTGTGCTCAGCTATGCTCAGAAAACTAAGCATGGGCGCTGTCGTTGTAGTCGAGCTCATTGCGTGAGGAAGATGGCAGAGATCTTGGACGTGTAGTTCGTGGGGTTTGATCAGCAACATGCCTCCCGGGACGTGGCCGAATTTGTGGCTCCTTGAGCTTGAGAGTATTAATGATGGTACTAATAACCGGCCAATACAATGCTTGCGAACCTGGGGGACTAGTTATGCCGGCCGGTTTGCATTGAACTTCCGAAGTGAAGTGTGACGAGAATATGCCGGGTGGTAAAGATCTTTTTTTAGGATAGGAAATCCAAACTTAGAAACAGTTGAGCTGCAATACGTGACGTGGGAAAAGGCCCTTGGCTGTTGCGAAATTGTTTGCGAGATAGTAGTATGCCTTGGTACTAGGGGACGGTGTAGCTGATAGCGACGCTGTGAGGGTGCTGTGTTGCTTTAATACTACGTTCGCAAACTCTGATTTGTTTGCAATGTCTGTAGCAATTCCACACCGCAAACCGGGAACCGTAAAAATGAGACACATTACCCTCTAGCAATTCATACACGGTTCATGGTAGCGGGATCGAGTCACCGTGTTTTCCTAATGCCCTCTGCGTGACTCAGAGCTGTCCATGTCGTGGCGCAAAGTCTCTAATGTGGTTCCGTACAAGTCAGTCAGTGGTCACAGCACTTCTCGGTTACATGAGTACCAATTATCTTATTCGTATACATCGGAGCCACTCTCAGAATCGGGTGCCAGACCAGGTTTCAGCTGTCTACTGCGGTTGGTTTATGGCAATCAGTGAGTATAATCCTCTATGAGTTGTGCTGGCAGAAGCTACATGTTGGCTTCGGAGTCCGGACTACTGGTCTCGCAAGGCCTTTTCAATGTTCATATCAAGGTTAGCTACTTGGGTACTGAGGGTCAAATATCAATATACCGTTAGAAACTTGAGCGGAAGGGCGCGACTTCATATATAAGTTCGAGGTATTCCCTCATGCTGTTCAAATGTCACCAAGTTGTCTCCTTGGAACTAGGAATGGTCTGCTCAACAAGCAAACTTTGCTAGTGCCTGGCTCCAGCAAGACTGCCTTCCCCATTCCATTACCCTGGCACTGGTACCCTTGCTTCACAAACCCCCATGTATCAAGACGCGGAATGTACACCGGCAGCCAAAAACCCCTTGTTCCGCTGTGGTCACCATCTGCGGGGCGGTAACTTGTCACTTGCATGATGCCCCTGAATTGTGACTCGGGGCAAAAGCTCGGTAACCTGCTGGCACCACGAGTCAGAGAGACTCAGCTGAGACATTTGTGACCGATAAGCCCCGGAAGGCTGAAAAGCAGGGCGGATCTCAGTGTCGTGAATTAGGCCCACTTAGAGATCGGAAAGGCAATCTGTCTTGCGGGACTCACATCTGGCTTCGATGCGTGGTCAGGCAACCTTTTCAGTCAATATTGGAACAGGCCATACGCGTGGCGAACCCACGCTGCTTTCGGGCGCGATTCCCGAATAGAACGTGTCACGTTGGAAACCCAACGATCGGCTGTGCATCATGGTCAGGCCAGAGAGAAGACGGGAGATGGAGTCGACTTGGCGCGTGAGGGGATGCGCTGCGCGAAGGTGATAGTTTTGGCAACACAGCGCGAAGCTTGATCAAGTTGACGCTTGTCACGATGAAATCAAAATGAAGATTGGTCGCGGGCCGCCCTGGCGACCACCGACAAAGGATTTGTGTCGTGGCCATCATTTGAGGGCTCTGGACTTGACATTTGGCTTTCCGTCAAGACCGTGGTCGAGTCATGATGCCCGACGACGACGCGAACAAGACGAGTACAGGCCATCACAATACCGTGTGTACCTATATAGCTTGGTGGTAGAACTGAAGTGCAGATTGGCGATGCTCATTGATTGAGACAGGAGGGCATATCAACGACACATCAGCTTGAGGCGTTCGGGCTCTTAGACCGCCTGGTTGATGTTTGCCTATTCTTTAGACAAGACAGATAGCGCGCCAGCGAGGAATAGAGTTTAGCGATCTGGCGGCCGTTTGACTGCCAGTCATATCAGTCAAACTCTAAAAATATGTTGGCCGTTCGTCCGATCGCTTCCTTGTTGCCATGCTTCCAGCTAATGAATCCTAGCTGCTCTGGCTGTCGTGTGTCATATCGCTTCGCAAACATGATGCTTTTTGTCCACCAGTCGCCAGCTTGCGTCATGTGTTTGACAAAAAACGGGGTGAATCCAGAACCACAGATATGAATAGCATGAAAGTGCCTCCTCGCCGCTCGGTATGCGAGTGTTTCCAAAGGTGCGAGCCGGACGAGGCTCTCGCAATCATCTGAAGAAGCACTGCATTTGGTGTACTTGTCAGGCCTTAAAGCGGCTTCTGACGTGTTTCCGGTATGGCTACGACCTATACGTTAAAGACATTGATTTTTAAAACGACATTAAATAGCAACCGTTTTTTATATACTTTATTTTTAGCAATAAATGCATTAATTTAATATATACCACCGTTTAATTAAATAACTAGCCTTAATATATATTGCTAAGCCTAATTTTTAGCCTTTAATGTTTTAATAAATATAGTTATCTCTATTTTTTAACGTATATAACCTTTATTTATTTTTACTAAAATAATAGTTTTTAAAGCCTTTTTTTACTGTATTTTTTATTAAAATTTATATTTTACGATAACTAAATATTAGTACTACCGTTATAAAACGCGCGCCGGTTTAACCGACCGTATTAATTTGTAATTATTAAATGCTTTTAACGAAAACTATATACGTATTGCCGTTCGGTATTTAAAAAACCGCTTTAAAGACTTTAATAATATAGCAGCGCTCGCAAAATATTATAATATTAAGTATTTTGCTTTACGATATTATTTAAATAGTAAAAAATCGCGATTTTAAAATAGTAGTAATAATATATTATTTAATAAGGCTAAAAATTTAGCCCTTTATATTTAGATTAACGTATAAATAGCTGTCGGTACGTTAATATTGCTTTATTTTACGTTATATTATTAATATTAAATATTTTAGGCATATTTGTTATTTTAAAGCAAGTTTATATTTTTATTAATTAGTTATTAAAATTTAACCATTTTACCTATATAATTAGCAAACGATAGGCGTAACGTTATATAAAAAAACATTTTAACGTTTTTAAATTAAAAAAAACGAAACTTAAAGCGATTTTATATAAAGCCGCCGGCGATCGAGATTTATTTAAAAATCTATTCTCGATGTTTTAACGAACTATTAACGAATATAAAATAACGGCCGATAATATATAAAATAATAACAATACGGGCTATTATATTAGCGTTAATAAATAAAGTTAGTATATATAAACGTATTATAAAATACTAATAGTTTATTATAACGATTTTAATTAACGCAAATTAATAACTATTATTAAAGCGGTTTTACTATAAGTAAAAAGATCGCGCTTTTTATTATTATATTTAGTATTAAAATTAAAGTAAAATATATTATTATTTTATTCGAAAATAACGCTATATTAGCGTATAGCTTATTTAATTATATTAACGATTAATTTGCGTTAAATTAATTCTGTTATTTCGAAAAAAAACGCGGCTTAATAATCGCGATAAAATAAAGTTATTAATACTAAATAATTATAAAAGTTATTATATTATTAAATTTTACTTATTTTGCGTTAAATATAACGTATAGTTATTTTTATTACTTTTTTACGCTATAAGTTATATATAGCTTTTTAACGTTAGTATATTTATTTATTATAAAAGAGTATACGAAAAAGCTATATTAAAATATATTAATTTTAAAAGCATAAATTACGGCAAGATCGAATTTTTTAACGGCTTATTTAATATTAAAAAAATTAGCATAAAGCGTAACTATATTTAATTTACGTAGAAAAAATCTAAACTATAGTTTATTAATACTAAAGTAATATTTAATTTAGTTTTAAATGCTTTATTATTAGTTTTTAATAATAGTATATTTTATAATAAACGAGGTTATATTAATACGTAAAAAAAACAACTAATAGGTTATAAAACTTTATTAAAGCGTAAAAATCGAAAAAAAAACGATTTATAATATTTAATATAAAAAAAGATCTAAAGCGCTATAAAACCTTATTATTATTATTATTACTATATTAAAATAACGATAATTAAAGCAAATATATTATTTTAGTTTTATTAATAGGGTATATATAGTATTATATTAATTATATTATTAGTATAATAAAAAAATATATATTAAAACGTACGTTATTAAACGCCTTTTTAGCCTATATTATTTAAAAACGCGATAAAGCTTTATAGTTATTTGTTTTTATTAATATTATTAACGTTAATAAATTACGTTTAAAACGAAAGCGAGATTTTATTAATATAAGCAATTAAGCACGTTTTAAAAATAAACTAATAACGAAAATAAGCTTTATAGTAATTAGCGATATTAAGTTATAGGCTATAATAAACGAATTTAATAAAATTTAAACAAAACGTAGTAAATATTACCGCTTTATAAAAAAAAAGCTATTAATAAAAATAGTAGCTTTTTAGCGCTAAGTTAAAAGCTTTAAAAACGATAAGTTACGTTTAATAAAGTTATAAAAAGCCCGTTTTAAAGCCTTTAAAATTATATTTTATAAACAGTTAGCTAACGCTATCGTATTATTTAAAAAAAAGGCTAATAACGTAAATTAGCTGTTTATAAAATATTGCAAAAAACGTTACCGGCGTTATAACGTATAGTACGAAAAAAAAAGCGTGCTATTATTAATAAAGCGCGCCTAATTAATAATTTTGTTAAAAATATACGGTTAAATATATATTAGTGCCCTTTAAAAGAACTATTTTAATTATTAACGTTATAGGTTTATATAAAGCTTATATTAAATGCTATTATTACCGCTTTTAAAAAAAGCAGAATAAATATAAATAGTTTTACAGCTATATTAATTTTTGTAAAAATTAACCCTACGGTATTTAATATTTATAACGATAATTTCGAAACTAATAAAGGTTAAAGTAACGAAAATTAAAATAATAAAGTAAACGTTAAATAGGATATAGCAAATATAGATTATAGTTATAAGTAAAAAACCTTTGTTTAAATATTATTTTTAACTAAAATTAAATATATAACTTTATTTATTTAGGCTATTTTGTTAAAAAATACGGAAATCGACGTATTTAGGCTTAAAATAACGGGCTAGTAGTGCTATATTTAATAGCGTTAAAGGGCTACCTTATTTATTTATTACAGTAGTTTATCGTAATATTTTATAAATTTTAACTTTTTATAACTACGCTATTAAATAATTATTAATTTATATTAAAATAAAGCTAATTATTTAATATATTTACGACTTAAATAATAAAAAAAACAAAAGCCGTAGTAGTAATATAAATCGGCGTAAATAACGTTAAAACGGATATTAAAATATAATATAAGTAAAAACGGGGTGATAGTTATTTAACACGTAGTAATATAAATACTATCGCTTTTTATTACTAAATAACTTATTTAATTAAAAATAACCTTATAAATATTAAATTTACGATATAAATAATATATTTAGATTTTTATTAACGTTTTTTTTTAAAAAACTATATTATAATAATATAATATATAATTGCATATTATAACACTATATGGCTGCGGTTATTTATATTAAATAATTACGGTTATTTATATTAATTAACTGCTAATACTGTTATTAATATTTTTAAAAAAACAATAATAACGCAACGTATTAAATATATAAACTACGTATAATTAAAAAATAGCAAAACGTATATTTATATAAGCTTAATTAAACGGATTTATATAAATATACGTTGTTAATATTAATATTAAGCCTTATATAATTAATTTTATATAATAAATAACGTTTTTCGGGAAAACTACGGAAAATATATATATAAATTTAAAAAATAGACTGGTTTATATGCTTTAATTATAAAATATTTGTTTTAGTTTTTTTTTTTAATTTTAATTAAAGCAAGTTCGAATCGGCGTACGGGCTTTTATTTTTATACTAAAAAAAAAAAATACTAAAAATATTAAAATTATTATTTATTTTAGCACTAATAACGGCTTTAAAATAGCGTTAAAAACTTAGCTTGCTTTTTAGTAATATAAAAAGTTTAGTTATAACGTTATTATAGGCTAACTAAGGTCTAGTTTTGCGCTTATACTGTTATATTTATTTAAATAAGTTTATATTTATTTTAATGCGATCTTTACTAAAATTTATATCTAGAATTTTTTAAAAACGGTTGCTATTTAATGTTGTTTTAAAAATCAATATCTTTGACCTATAGGTCGTAGCCACACCGGAAACACGTCAGAAGCCGCTTTAAGGCCTGACAAGTATACAAGGTAGACTTGCTGGCACGCAACCAAGACTGAATTTCGGCATTTTCTTGCCGATTGCCAGCATTTCGACACCTTTCTATTGCCTGGAAATTGGACGCTATCGTGATTCGTCAAGGCTTTGACCTAAACAGTAGACCCTTCGTTGGCATCGAAATTGAGTTTCGCGCGATACTCAATCTGGGACCGTTGCTCAGACTTGCTCTGCTTCAACATGAGTATGACGCGGGCGCAGCGACAAGAGCCGGAAACGGCTTGTAGGATGACCCACTAGACGCTCCGGCCGGCAAGTTGATAGCAAGGGTTCTACGGTTGGGCGGCATCGTGGACGCCGGCGAGGGTTATCTAGCTCGTGAGATCGGGTAATAAGGCCAATACATCATCTTCGTATTGCTGATGTGCTCTACACCAAGAGTCGCGTCTCCCTTGTGGTCCGAATCTTGCGGGAACATCGAGTTTCGAGATTATTATGCCCATCAACAGTTGTAATCCCGTGCTAGTCCCAGTGTTCTTGTCGTAATGACTCGTTTCACAATACTGCTTTGCTCGCAAGACTACCCGACTATACGAACATGCCGACTGAGGATAGTGGCGGCGTAGCCTCATTTTCCGCACACTGGCATCCACACCAGAGGCTAGGATTGCCTACAGCGTCAAACAGATGCAAGCTTGTCTATAGCATGTGGAGAAGAATGAACCTACGTGTAAACAGCAGCGATTCTAAAGTGATTGGTGAATTAAACAGTGGCCATTAAGCCCGCCATTCTGAAGAGCATGCAAGGAATGGTCTGGTTGGATGGAGGTCGCCGACGCCGACTACAACCAGGTATGTAAAGGTAGTAAATCTATATGCGGAGTGCATCTCTATCCCCCCCAGCCTCGCCAGTTCTGTACAAGATGGTGATACAATACGATTACAGTGCGAAGTCAGAGAGGGCACTCAGTCGTCGTCAGTGGTGACACGGGTGAGGCGAGATGCTTGAACAAGCTGCAGGTGTTCAAGGCTTAGGCCGGCGCTTCCCTATGTTCCAGCCCCATGATCGCAACACCTTGACCACTTTGGGCGTCACAGCCGCGGTGAGAGGCACTCTAAGGAAGATGAAGCTCTTATGGATTGCGTATGCGAGGGCGAGTTGAGTGCCAAGACCTGCAGAGGAGTGTCAGCAACTGTGGGGTTTTCTCTCGTCTCGAGTTCTTCGCCTAGGAGATGGTGCTAGTTTCGACTTACTTGCTTCGGCATTGTGTCGCTCCTCAGCTTCGGCGACACCCCAGGTGGCCATTTCGACGTGCTCGCTGATTTCGTCGTTGCCGAGATGTTCTCGCTCGGCTTGCTTCAGGGCCTGGCGGTACTCATTCCATCTGTCGCGGACAGAATGGGGGATCATATTAGTGGCATGTGAAACGACCCAATGCTCGAGTTCCCCTGGTGTTCATCATCGGTCAGCAACGGCACGCCAGGTTGCACGTAGCCCGCTCTTCTTACCTATCCTATCGGTGCCCACGACGCGGACGAGAAGGAAGCAGAAGGGGAAGTCGAGCACGCTAAGAGCGAAGTAGACACCAACGGCGGACCATCCATACTCGCGGGAGAGCTTCTTGAGTCTTGCCGACAAGCCTTGAGGTTTCTCCGGCGCCTTGGGCTTGGTTGGATCTGGGTTTGCGGACCGTTTGCGCGAGGAGTTGTGGAAGGATCGCCTGTTGGTGCGTACGGGCGAGCGAAGGGATCTCTGGACGGTGCCAGATGTCCTCGGGCGGGCAGGGAGGTCGCGGATGGCTCTTGATACTCCCGAGATTCGTAGAACGGCTTGTCGGGAGCTGCACGGCTGTGACGGCAGAGTCAAGTTGCGCCGGAGCAGGCGGCCATTGTTGGAGCTCAGCACATTTTGCTGCTGTCCAGTGGCGGCATTCCCGAAGGATCGCAGAAGTGGCCCGAAGTTGCGCAAGTAAGTTCGTATCATGTCGTGTGCTCCGGTATTGTATTTCCTCCCAGACCTGTGGCTCGCGGCCGGTTGGACCAGACAGACAGCAAATGGCTCTGTCGTAAGGAGTAAAACGAACTGTGTGTAAGCTCGGGTTACGTGCGCTGGTGAGCTCCAGGTGGCTGTGCGCCGTATGCTGCCTCAGCACCGTGTTCAACAGGCTCAAATGCGGAACATCAAAAGGCAGACTGGGAGCGTTGTGCGTGGCAGATGAGATGGCTGTCGTGGGATTGTCGGGTTGCCGATAGGCGGGTGGATGACTCAATGATGATGATGGGTGTTGGTGGTGATGACGAGGATCAGCTCGGCAGGCCAAAAAATTGACAAGCTCTGCTATCAATGATTAGCGGCGACATACACGCTGATGCCACCTGCGCATAGGCGACCCCGGCGCTGTCGGTGCGTGCTCAACACACGGGGCAGCGGTGCTGTTCAGGGCCCGATGGTCCACTAAACATCGACAACAGCGGCCGCCATAGCCTTAACTCCGGCTCCCCCGGCATTGGGTCCCATGAGATCCCATGGAAACTCATAAGCTCATGCTTTCAAGTTTGAACGAAGCACATGAATGTTGTAGATAGTAGTACCTTATGTGTCGTTTCAAGATGCATACCGCCGTAGAAATACCCCAGTCCGTCTCCTCGACGCCATCTCAACCCTAGGTACCTAGGTAGATGAGCAAAGCTGAGGGAACGCAATATCCGTACCAGGCTCATCCAGCTAACATTCTTCAGCAAGCAGCACACTTATCGAGGAATCGCCGTGTCAAGCAGAGAACATAGTGTGCTCATCTTAGGGCAATCATTCATAGCGTTGTCTCCTACATATGAGTGCAGGTCCGTTGTCTATCTTCATTATACAGATTACAGTAGAATATAGCCCAGAAACCCTTCCACGCAGCCCCTTGACTGGCTGCACATGGCCAGAGTCAATAGTGAGCTACTCTTAGTCACAGTATTCGCTTTCCTACATAATTGACAGTCGGCATTCTGTGTTGAGTATGAACATCTACAGACAGAAGTAGGCAGGTATGTAGGTCATGCCCTTGCCAGGAGTGGGAAATGACTGAGGTTTCTTCCGTACAGATTATGGTGATTCCTTCTAGGTTCTTGTCGTAAGCTATGACTTGGGCCTGCAACTTGCTCTCTTGTGAGGCTTTGTGTATGCAAAGAGCAAGCTGCCCAACTTTCACAGTATCCTTGGCCACCCGCCGCCTTATGTGGACGGGGGTATCAATGGTGAGGGGCCTTACTGCACCTGGCGGGCAGCTTTATCCATCGGATCACCGTGCTGCAGTAAGCTGCAAAGCCGCAAATATCGCCTTACTAAACGATGGAGCCAACATTGGATAGCAGCATTGCGCCGGGACCTCTGTGTTGCCATGTGTGACACAGCCGCAGTGCTCTTCTCTACGTTAGCATTAGTACCTAGCTGTCAGTCTCTCCTGGCGCTCTCATTTCCGTTGTTAACTCGCCATCATATCTTGTTCCCCGTGTCCTCGTTCAGAGTGTCCCTAAGTCTCCAGTTCGTCATATGCCTGAGCGAGAGAGATTATCGCAATCGTCGGATTCATCTCCCTATACTGACCAAATCATGGGTGAATCGTATGACTACGTTGTCGTCGGCGGCGGCACTTCGGGCCTGGTCGTCGCCAATCGCCTGACCGAAGATGCCGGCGTTCGCGTTCTGGTCATCGAGGCGGGCGCTGACAAGAGATCCGACCCGGCTCTGCAGACTCCGGGTCTGGTAGCCGGTGCCTATTCTGATGATCGCTACATCTGGCCCTTCAAGTCGACTCCCCAAGTAAGATGGCCTCTATCTAAACGGCATCGTCATGAGAGTGGGCAGCATGGAGACTGACAGGACCGCCCAATTAGTCCGAGTTGAATGGTCGCCATCTTAGGCAGGACACAGGCAGAGTCTTGGGCGGAAGCTCCCTCACCAACTTCATGATGGCGATGTTTCCATCTCGTACCAATCTGGATACTTGGGGCAAGATGGGCAACAAGGGCTGGTCTTTCGATGACCTCGCGCCTTATTTTCGAAAGTTCTCGACGTCACATCCGCCAAGTCAGGCTATTCGCGACACGCTCGGCGGTCTAGGCTATTTTCAAGAGGACCTTACGGGGAGTGGTCCGGTGCAGCTGTCTTTCGACGACCAGTATTCCATCATGAACCAAAACTGGTTCAAGACATTTTCCGAACTAGGATTGGAGATGAAGAGCGACCCCCGGACAGGTAGAGCATTGGGTGCGTTTCAGAATTCATCGACGATTGAAAGCGGCTCCAATGTGCGTAGTTCCGCCGCCACTGCCTACTATACGGAAGAGGTTGCAAAAAGACCCAATCTCAGGGTTCTCATGGAAACGACGGTACAGAAGATCAAGACAGAAACACGAGACGGCCAAGTTGTCGCAACAGGCGTGGAGATCAAAGATAACAGCGGTCAAGCCAGCATCATCTCAGCCACCAAGGAAGTCATCTTGGCCGCGGGGACCATGAGGACGCCTCAAATGTTGGAGCTATCTGGAATTGGCGACCGGGTCATTTTAGAAAGCCTCGGAATTGATGTTCTAATTGATAACCCGAACGTCGGCGAGCACTTGCAGGATCATCTCATGACCTCGCAGCAGTTCCCCGTAAAGAAGGATATACCATCGGCTGATGGGCTCCGTGATCCAGCCAAGTTCCAGGTTGCCTTCGAGCAGTATGCCACGACACACCAGGGCCCCCTCGCTGGTATGGGAACCAGTGTCGCGTACGTCCCCTTGGCCGATCGGGGTGGTGTCATGACGACGGCAGACCGCAAAGCCCTCTTCGACAAATATCTTGTAGGCGGCCCGGCATTAAACCCCGTCCAGAAGCGAGAGTTCAAGTTGATTCGCGATTTGCTCGAGGCCGAAGACGAGCCTGCCATTCAGTACTTGTGCTTCCCAGGGTCGCTCACCGTGACCCCTCATCCAGATACGCTGACGGACATGTTCACATCGCACGCCCCCTACGACTGCATCGGCATATTGTCTCTTCTCAACCACCCCTTCTCGCGAGGCTCCGTCCACATTTCGTCTGCGGATGCTGCCGTTCCGCCAGAATGGAACCCGAACTACTGCACGCATCCGCTCGATCTGGAGATCCTAGCACGTACCGTGGGTTTCGTCGAAAAGATCGTCAACACGGCGCCTTACTCGGACATGATCGATCACGAACTCAAGCGCCTCCCGGACGCGAAAGGTGACGATCTGGAAGTGGCCAAAGAGATCGTCCGAGGGAGGACCGTGTCGTGTTTCCACGTTGCGGGGACATGCCGGATGCTTCCGAAAGAGCTAGGCGGTGTCCTCGATAACCGCCTGATCGTCCATGGCACCTCGAACATCCGCGTCATCGACGCCAGTATGATTCCTCTGGAGCCGCTGGGTAACATCCAGACAACAGTCTACGCTGTAGCCGAGAGGGCAGCGGACTTCATTAAAGAGGATGCTCAATCTATACTCGTCTCTGAATAGTATAGATTATGGCAATCCTCGATAAATATGAAAGACCTACAAGACTATCGGCAAACGCTGATATCATTGATTATTTCCTTTGCAACGCCAGCTTAAATGTCTGTCTTTCCTGTGTTCGAGATGCTTCGAGAGGCTTGATATTCTCATTTGTCGCCTCCTTCACGTACGCGGGGTCGACATTAGAACTACTCGTCTTACTCACTAGGTACTTATTCTATGATCGTGAGTGTGATCGCAATGTCATCGCGTCTGTGGCGACGGCTTATGGACATCTCGCTAACAAGCCAACGGCCACTTCGCACAAAAGCATATAGCTACTGAGGCTGATCATCAACATTAAATATATTCGTCTTGAACTCTCTCCTTTACTTACTGCGTCTCTCTTCTTATTTTCCCATCTCCCTGCGTTTCCGATCCTCACCGTCTGGGCCCCCCGAACTTTCCACTGGCCCCTTATGATCTCAGCTATAACTCCCTCTCGAACCTAAATACATCAATCTTTCATCTTCTTGTCTGCGTGCAACTGTAATTAACCCTGCGCTAACATAACCGCCTCCCTACCCACCTGTTGTATATCGGCCTGGAGGCTCAATAAATATCACGAGCTTGAGAACCGCATCACTAGCTCAACCAGATAAGTTAGTCCGAGATTCTATGTCGGCGAGGCAGAAGAACAAGGGAGCCGTGAAGCCTGCAAGAAGGTGCCACACGCTTTCTGTCTGTCATCTCATTCTCGACTGAGTTTGTGCTTAAATGCGGCCTGTTAGTATTTCAGAGGGTCCTAGCTTGAAATAATTAAATCTCATGATCTTTATGGACCGCTTAGCCATATCGAGTTTAAGTTGTTTATTAGCCACCAACTAGGTAGAGTCCGTGAGGACTAAAGACTCGAGATTCGGGCTTGACGAGGCTCAGCAGACGTGTGATAGTCATCAGAGCGGGCGGGCGAGGGCACATCATCTTTATACTTGTTTAACGAAAGCGTGGGGTGCTAGCGAGCAAAGGAGTAGTTGGGTACCTTATCTTGGTTCCGTCTTATGGATTATAGACCCAACCTCTGATATCCCCGGCGTGATGGTGAGGGAGGCCTGAAATCTATCAATGATTGATTGAAAGCTTGTCATCGGTCCTTACAAGCCATGTAGAGACCAAGTCAAGTCTCGTCGCGCCTCTACCTGGGTAGTCACTTCCTCGCATTTCTCACATATAGTGATACACTCTTTAGGAAACAATAACTTTTCCCCTTATTGCTTTCCCTCACCATTCTAGGACGACGAGGATATTGTAATTCGCATATCTCAGTCGGAGCTCCCATCTTTCACCCGACTTTATATATGGCCGGCACCTATTTCATCAACTCAACGTGCAGACGAGATTTGAAGATAGTGGCTTCATCGCTAAACGGTTCTTCGAGGGGCTACCCCGCCGCGAGCAGAGGATGTGCATGGACACCAAAGGGCATAATTGCGTTGATAACGAGGATATATGGCTATGCATGATTCCCTCGTCATCATTCAACTATGTCTTTGTTGCTGGCGGAAACACTGATTGCATATTAAAAACGAGGTCGAAACTATAGCAAATATATGACTAGAATAACTAGTATAGCTGCCAAAAGCAGCCATAATAACTAGGCAATCTACTGATCACTTATAAATAAAGCTTAAAGGTACTAAAAAAGTGTGTATTCTACGCATATATATATAGTAACTCGACTAATTTAACGCGAAAAAAAACAAAACACCTATATAATATAACACTATAAATGCTTAGTCATCCTATCCGTTTTTATAACTATTATAACTGCTACCTTTATTTTAGCCTTCTTTAAATAAAACGACGGCGTTTTTATTAAATTTTATCGTTAATAAAATAACTATAAAATAACGCAAAAAAAATAAAATTATCGCAAATAATCCGGGCATTTGTTTAATTAGCCTATTTAAATAGTTTTTTTAGCTTTTTAAATATAAATTCCAGTACGAGCTTAAAATTAGCAGTTTGCTTTATTTATCGGGATCTATACTGCATATATTTAATAGCAGCTTTTTTTTTTTCTTTTTTTTTATAACTTTTTAAACCTATATATATTAGTTTCGGTAATCCTTTTAACCGCGCTATTCGGTCGGTACGACAAAAAGCAGTAGTTTTTCCGCAACGGTTTTATACGTGTTTTAAAGCTATATATATAAAGCTAAAATCTCCTTTTTAGCTATAGCGTTAGCGAAATTAATAAAGTTAAAAGGACGGTTAAAATTAAAAAGGATAATATCTTCGTATTTAGCCGTATTAATATAACTAACAAAGCGTCGGGCTTTAAAATTTTTTTTATAATAAAACCTTTTTTTAAAAAAAAGCTCGGCTATAGTAAAACTAATTAAAAAGGACTTATTTAATTTAAACTTTTTAGGTTTATTTTTACTAGCTAACTTAACGTGCTAGTATTTATAAAAAGGCTGCTTATTAAGATTAATTATATTTTTAATGCCTATATTATAAATAGCGGCGGTTTAATTTATAAAACGCTTAAAGTTCGGCATTTAAAAAAATGGCGAGTTTTTTATTTTAGCGAATACGTTATAATTAAAAAACAAACAATAAATATAATATACTATAAAATATCCGTATATTTAGCTATTCGTTCTCTATTTAAAGCAAAAAGCTATAACGATTTTAAAAGCCTTAAAAATTGCAGGAAAATATATCTTAAACTAATAATTAAAGTCTTTTAAATACATAATATATTTAGTAACGTTATATTTAATATATATAATATTAAAAGCGATTAATTTTTTGCCTTTAATATCGTATAGTAATAAATATTAATAGTTTTAGCCAAAGTTTTTAATTATTAATAAAAAGCCTATTTTAAGTTTTATAGCATTTTTTAAAAACTTTAAATATTAAAATTAAAGGCCATTATTTTTTTTAAATATAAATAAATCTCGTTATATAAAATTACTTAATTCTATATCTTATATAATATTACGTTTATTATTATACTTTTAAACTACGGCTTTATATATATAAAAGTAAATAATAACAAAGACATAAATCTATCGAAGGTTTAACTATTATTAATAATAAAAAGATATTAATATATATAGTATACTTTATCGATATTTAGCGATTTAAAGGCTATATAATATAGTTTAGTATTTAGCTAAGGCGGCCGCGTAAATAATAAAAAACGTAAGGTTTTTAATCGTAAAAACAAACGTAACTATAAACATAGCTTATAGCTTGTTTAGATTATCGATTATATTATAAAGGGCCTTTTTTAATATAATTATAGTTTTAGTACTACCGGCTTTAATATAGTTAAAGGATAAAAGAGCAAAAGCGCTTTTTTTTTTTAAGCAATCGTTTAATTTCGGTTGGGCGAAAAGGCTGTCGATTTAATAAAGGGGTATTCGGGCTTTTTAATAAGTAATTTTTCGTTATATAGCTATAATAAGGTTTTTGTTTTTTTAGTTATATCGAATGCCCCTTTATAGTCGGTCGGGATTTTAATATAATAAAAACTATATAAAAGTCGTATAAAGTTAAAAGGAAAGAAAAAAGTATTAGGGTTAATAAATTACGGTTAGTATAGTATTATATAAATATATTACAGTATAAACTAGCTATAAGCCTAGTTATTGTTTTAAATAACGGTTTTATAAAACAATACTTTTAAAATATTAATATGCCTATATTTTATATTATTTTTAAAATCTTTGTTTTAGCGGATTTTAATAATATATATTTAGACTTTTTTAAAGATAAAAGTATGGTTTAATTTATAATTTTTTTTTAAATAAAATAAATCGAAAATATATACTTATTTTCTATTAGGCTCGAGGGCTATAATTATTTAGTATTCAGAAAGGCCGGTAAAATTATTTCGCGTAGGGTTAAAACCGAAAACAAGTATTTTAAATTAATAATTTATTTTTTAAAAACTCTTTTTATTATTTTAGTTTAAATTAGTTAGTTTATTAAAAAAAGTACCGAAAAAATCTTTAAACTAAATACGGTTAAAATATTAAAATCGGGAAAAAGTATTAATACTAGCTTAAATATTAAAAGTAAAAAGCTATTACTTTTTAACTAGCTTAATTTAGATATTAATTAAACCTAAATAAATAACGTTTTTTTAACGACCGTAATTGATTTTTTAAAAATAAAAGAATTTAGAAATAAAAAGATCGATAGTAGTAATAAAAAAAAAACTAAAATACTTTTAAAAAAAGTTAAGCATTTTAATTTTGCTAACCTTAAAGGGGTAGTCGCTAGGTTATAATAGTTCGGGAAAACTGATTTAAAAAGTATTCGTAAAATAAAAAAAAGTAATAATGTTTTTAAAAATAGCTTATCGAAATACGACGGTTTAATTTAATTCGTTACGTATTTTTTTTTTAAAAATAGCTAGTTTAAGCCCGATTATTTTGGATAAAGCTAGGCGAAGGCGTTTATTTAAAAACATAATTTTAATAATAATAAGGATAAAATAGTGCGATTAGACGAATACTTAAAGCAGGATTAAAAATAACATAATATTAAACTTATAAAGTAACGAAGATAATTTAGGATAAAGATAGGTTTAAAGTGGCTATTACTATTAAAAAAGGGTAAAATTGCGTATAAATGGGCTATTTTTTTAAATGCGGTTACCGTTTGTTATTTTTATTTAAAGTTAAGCTCGTTATCGTATTTACTATTGTAATAGTATTAAAACAAATATTACTATAAAGCGGACGAAAATAAATAATAGTAAAAAATAATAAAGTTAAAATAATAGTAGTCTAAAAGTAGGAAATAAAGAGAAAGTTTATTATAAAAGGTGTTATTTTTTAAAAGCTAGCAATAAGTCTTTTTTTTTTTATAATTTAAACAGAATTACGGTAGCTTTTATAAATTATAAACGTATTATCGCAAAACGAGCCTCGCCGTCGTTAACTTAATTAGTTAATTTTTAAAATAAAAAAAAGCTAGCGATATATAAATTATAAACGGTATAAGTCGGATTTTTAAACATTAGTTATTAAATTAAAAGACTTTTTACTTTGTAACTATTATTATAATCCTAATTTAAACCTTTTATTACTTTTATCGTTTAGCCTTTTTTTTTTTAAATTATATTTATTATAAACTTCGTTGTATTTTTATTTACTTATTTCTTTATTATAACTATAGTTTCGTAACTAAGTATTTGTTCGATTACTTTTTTATTATTTTATTTATATTATTTTAAAATATTTAAAAACAAAAAGGAAAATAAGGATAAAGAACGTAGTAGTTATTTTAAGTTATAATTTATTAGTAAAACCGGTCGAATGCCTTTTTGCGGTTATATTATTTATATCGGCTTTAAAAAATATTTTTTAACTAAATCGGCGCGAAAGCATATTATATATAAATTTAAAACAGGCATATAATTGTTTTTTTTCCTTTTTAAAATAAAAAAAAACCTTAAGTTTATTAGTTTAGTAAAAGGTCGGAACTTTTAATTATTTTACAGCGATATGGTTTTTAAAAAGCTATTGAAATACGCCTTTAAGCTTATCGGTAATTTTTTTAATATATAAAAAATCGACCTATTAATGCCTCGATATTTAACGGATATATTAGTTTTTCGTAACAAAATTCGAAATATTTTTAAAAATAAAGAACTAATAGTATTTTAATTTTATCGATCTTTTTTTAAAGGTTTGCTAAATATTATTCTTTTTATCGAAAAAAATAATAGTTTTAGTCTTAAGAATAAACTCGTCTTTTATTTTTTTTGCTAGTTTTCGATAATAAATATATCGGCAATTAAAAGCCGATTTTATAGCTTTAAAAGTTTAAATAGTCCGCTTTTTGTTTTAATTAACGATAAATTAAAGCTTAGTAATTAGTACGTTATTTTCGTAACGAAGCTTTTATATTAATTACTAAAATTAAAAAACATTATAAAGATATAGATTAAATTTAAAAGCAATTAAAGTATAAACGTTAATAGCAAACTTAATATTATTTATATAACTATAAGTTTTTTTATATTAAAAAGTGATTTAATTTGTTAAAAATATATTTAATTATACTTTATAACAGCTTGTCGATTATTTTTCGATTATTGTTTTCGGCGGCGCTACCCGGTTTCGATATTGCAAATAAAAAATTAACAACTCTTTTTTTACGATCTTCTTTTAATAAAAGTACTAATATTACGATATTATAGTTAAATTACAACAACGCTTTCGTTCTTTATACGTTAAGTTCTTAAACGGCGGTTTATTAGGTTTAATTTTAAAGCATTTTATTAAAAACCTTCGTTACGCTTATAAAATTGTTATTTAACGGTACGGCTAAAGCAACGCTATGCTTTACGAATATTATAAAACTCGATATTTTAAAAAAAGTAAAACTCGTAAAAGGTTTAAATTATATCCCTTTATAAGCTGCCGTTTATATTTTAAGCTTATAAAAAGCGTTTACGAAAACTATATATTTTATATCGAGGCTAAGAAATGTATTTTTTATAGTAGCAAGGTTAATAATATAACGCGATATTTTTAAGCGTTTTATAAAACAAAAAACCTAATCGAGCCGATTAACCCGGAAAATAATATATAAATAAATATTTAATACGGAAACCGTTAAATTAAGCATATTTATAAAATCTTCTATACTATAAAGGCCTTTATTAATGCAAAACATTAAAACGAACAAAAAAAAATAAAAAACAAAAAGAATTAAAAAAGGAAATAAATAAAAAAAAAAAATAAATAAATATAAGTTATTTTTATTTAAAATGGAAAAAATTCGATTTTATTTTAAATATTAATAAAGGAAATAAAATAAAAAAGATTAAAAAGGTAGTAAATGTATATTAATTTAATAAAAACGCGTTATTTTTGCGATAAATTTAATGTTTTTTTTAAAAAACAATAAAAATATATAACTAATTTATTAATATTATAACTAAAATATAAAGAAATTTACATAAAAATATAAAAAAAACGGAAAAAAAAAGCTAAAAACTAAAAAAACAGAATACTTTATATTATTTATTAAGTTTAGTAAGCTTTTTCGATCGAATTAAAGGCTTAATATAGTCGCTAACTAGGATTTTGCTAACGTTTTTATATATAATATCTTATCGCTTAATTATTTAAATCCGAGGTTTAGTTATATTAGCTTTTGTTTAATTTTTTAAAACTTTTATTATTATTTAGTAATTATTTTTTAGTTCAAACGGTACGAAGTATTTTTTATTATTTTAAATAAAGGCTTTAAAACGTTTTTTAAAAAAATCCGTTTTAAACGGAATATTATTTAAATCGTATAATTTATACCTACCGCTCGAAAATATTTTTATAATTTTAAATAAACCAAACTAGTTATATATAAGTTTAAGCCTAATAAACCTATCTTTTTTACGGAAAAAGTCGTAAACTAAAACGTATATATTTTTTTTTAAAAGTTTTTTATATATTTTATAAGCATTTTTTTAATTAAGCCGTACTATAGCCGTAGTCCGTTTATGCGTAATAATTTTATAAACGCGGTCGAAATTTTTTCGTTAACGTTTGTATTATTTTGCTTTTATAATAAAGAAAGAATCGAAATCGGTAATTTTATTTTAATTAAATACGCGTTAAAACGGTATAATATTTTCGATCGGTATAATAAATAATTTACTATATACGAACTTATAAAAACTAAAACCGTATATTTAAATCGAAATACGGTTAGCTTAAACGATAGCCGGTAAGTATTAAAACTAATTTTTGCTAATACAGTTTATAACTTTTATAAGCTTATTTTTAATTAAACGATAACTTTTTTTAATAAGCTTTTAACTTTGTAAAAAATAAGCAGCACTATATTAAAAGTAAATATTAAAAATTTTAGCCGTTTCGATAACTTCGTTTTAGTTTTTAAAACCGTTATTAAGCTTTATTTAAATTAAAACACCGTATTATATATAGATCTTTTTTTAAATAAAGTTTCGAATTATACGAAAGTTTTTTTTGCTAATAGCTTTAGTTTTAAAATATTTTAACATTTTATATCGGGTTTTGATAATAGTTTAAAAAATACAGTTCGAAAATATAGTTTAAATATTAAAGACTTAAAATTAAAAATAATCGTTAATAGCGTTAAAACAAGCCGGTTTAGCTAGTTTTTTAATAACAAACTTTTAGCAATTAGGATATGCTTTAATTAAGTCTTTAATTTATAAATATAAACTTTTTTACTAATAAATAATACGAATCCGATCGTATATATTATTTTTTTTACGATAAATAAACTAAATATAAAAATGGCTAAAAATAATCTTTTTTTATTTAAAGTCGTTAATTATGCGTCGAGGTTTTTATTAATTAGTAGTTTTATATTAAAGTTTTTTATTTATAACAAAATATTATAAAGCAATATTTTAAAAGTTTTTATAAAGCTATCGAATAATATAACGGTTAAAGTATTTAAAAATAATTAAAAAGCGAGCGATATTTTTCGAATTATCGGACTAAAAGGCATTTAAATTAAAAATCTTATTATCGGGTATTTAATTAAATATTTCCTTAGTTTTAGGTTTAAAAAAAACAAGCAGTAATATTAAATAAAGCTATAAATCGATATATTTTTTAATATTACTTTTTTAAATATTGTTTTAAGCGTTTAACGAAATTGCAGGCTTTCGTAATAAGCCGTTAATAACGGAGTGCTTTTTTTTTAATATATAATAAAAAATAAAGTCGAATATTTTAATATAGGCTATTTAACGTATAAATACCGCGCTAGGTAAAATAAAAAAGCCGTTATTAAATTAACCGATAAAAACTTTTACGTTAGTTTTAAAATAAAACTTTACGCCGTATAAATAGTTTTAAAGTCGTTATAAAGCTTTAACGATATTAAAAAGTTTACGCTTAATAATATTGTAATTTAGTTTAAAGCCGCGTTAAATGCTTAATTCGAATTAAGCCGGCTTAATTTTTTCGTCGATTATTTAATAAAGGATATACTTTTATTTAATACTTAACGTATTAACCTTTAGCTATATTTCGCTAACGCCTTTAGTAAAAAAAAAGGTAATAAAAATAAAAGCTAAAATTAAGGCTGTTTTTAGTTTATTTATAGCTTTTTACTAGTTAAAACCTTAAAAAAACTTAATTTTTTTACGTAATAAAATAGTTAAAAAGAGGCAAATTAAAGCATAGCTTATGATTTAAATACGATAGTAAACGGTTAAACCGAAAAAAGCTTTAATTTTTGTAATATTTTAATAAAGTAACTATTTAACGATTTTATAAACTTTAGCGCCGATAGGCTTTTGGCTATTTATATTATATATAAATTTAACGATTTTAATTAAAGCTTAGCACTATTTGCTTTTAACTATATTAATTATAACGCCGGCTAGCTCGTAGTTTAAAAAAACAGCGTCGATATTTTCGATATATTTAAATATAAATTTACGTATTTTAAAAAAAGATTTTTTATTATTATAGCGAGTAATAAGCCTTTTAATAATAATATTATCGAAAAAAGGCTTATATTTATTTGGAATAATATTGAACAATATACGGCTTATTACGCGAAAAAACTAAATAATTAAATTAGTAAATCTTTGCGGCAATATAGTTATTTATAATATATTAAAAAGCGTAAAAAAAGCTGTTATAAGTTTGCTTTTCGGGTTAATAGTATATTGGTTATATTTAAAAAAAATATTAATAAATATAATTAAAGCGTATATAGCGAATTTTTTCGAAAAATTATCGCAAATACGCGGTAGTAAAATATTGCGGATTATTTAAATATTAAGTTTTATAATCGAATTAATTAAACGAAAGCTTTCGTTCTTTTTTTTAACAACGAATTAAACATTATAATAAGGTTTATAACTTTTTTTAAATAGGCTATTATTAATTTTCGTTTTAAATACTTTAATAACCTTTAAATAAAGCGTAATAGGGATTAGGATAGATTTAATTTGCTAAGTAGTATATTCGACTATTTTTATTTTATAAAGTAGTAAAATCTCGTCGATAATCCTGTTAATATAGTTTTAATCCTATATTAGTACGGCTTTTCGGTAATATAGTATTTCGATTAAAAAAGCTTTTTTTTAAAAAGTTATGTTTATATCTTTAAGTTATAGCTTAAAGTTAGTAATACGTTTTTCGGTTAATTTTATTTTTCGTTTTATATCGGAAAATTTAAAGAAAATATTTTTAAACTCCGGTTTTATTTTGTTTTTATTAAAAGGCTACGCTTTATTACGGGCTTTTATAAGCTTTTCGGCTTTTTAGTTTATATTTTTAAAAAGTATAAATTTATCGCTTAAATCGATATTAATAAAATTAAGCTTTTGTAATTTAGGCTTATATATAATACGGATATTTATTAGAATATTAAATATTTGCTTATTATTACTAAAAGGTTTTAAAAATAATCCAAATTTTATATAATTTTAAAAAAGTTCGTAAAAACACTATAAAATCTATATATTTATCGTTATTACTAAAAAAGTATTATTATTTTATAGCTTAAGCTTTATATCCGGGTTTTCGATTAATTTTTTAAAGTCGAAAAAAACTCCGAATTAGTTTAATAGTAAAGGAATTTTTTAATCGTTATTTTTATAAAAAAACTGATTTTTAAGCTCGTCGTCGTTAAAATATTTAAAGGCATTTTTTTATTTTTTATTTAAAAACAAGCTGTAAATATTATCGATTAGATCGTTATATTCGATCGACGTGTTTTTAAAAAACCTTTTTTTTAAAAACTTTTAATTAGCTTTAAAAAGTTTATCCGTAAATATAAAAAACAAATAAAAAGGCCTTTTTACGTTATTTATTAAGCTTTAATCGTAAATAACGTTTAGTTTTTTGATTAAAAAATATAAAACGCTTATTTTATAAAGTGCTCCGTTTATAAAGTAATTAAAAAGATTTTAATAAAGCAATCTTTAAATATAAAAGTTTTGTAAAAAAACCTATTCGGTTTATAAACAGTAACTATTTATGTTTTATAAATAAAGTTTATATTTAATAGTAAAAAAATATTAGCATATTTATTTACGACAATAAAAAGGATAATGTTTTTTTTTTATTTTATAACTTAAATAAAAATGTTTGCGATGTTTTCGCAAAAAGTCCCGGTTTAATTATTATAGCCTTATTAAATTATATTTATAAAACGAATAAAAATATATTAATTATTAATTTAAAACTTAATAATTATATTAGTTTACGCGTTAGTATTAATAGTAGCAGTAATTTTTTATTTAATAAGGGCTTAGTTAATATAGACTTTTATTTTAAAACAGTCGTTAATATATTTTCGAATATCGATTTATATAATAGCGGAAATAGTTTAAATATTAAAAGGGGCATCGGGCATTCGCTTAATCGGTTTATTTAAAAAATAAGCGAAAATCGAATTAATCGATAATAACGTTTTAAAACTAAATAAACTAAAAACTTAATGTTTAAATACTTAAATAGTTTTAACGTTAAAGCTTTTTATAGTTTTAATAAAACGCTAGCAAATCGCAAAATTAGTTTAAAACATTTCGCCGGTAATAATATAGAATTTAGCGTTTAATATTTTTTTAATAAATTTTTATACACCGTTTGCGATAATAATTTATTTTTAGTCCTTAATTAAAGACGGTTTTTTATTTCGAGGCGAAACGGTAAGGCCTTAAATAATCGCTAAATATCGCTTTAATTAATTTTATATATCCGAATTAAACAAATTAAACATATTTTTAATTTTTCGGTTTATAATAAGCTGTTTTTAGGTTTTTTATAACGTTTCGGAACTAGCTTTTAACTTAAAAATATAAAACGTACGGGCAATAATTTCGTTTTTTATATTTAGATAAAAAAAATAAAGCGTAAAAGTTTTCGCAGTTTTTTTTTTAAATATATTCCGTTTTAATTAAGTTAATAATTAAAAATAAAGGCTTTTTATTAAATATATAAAAAATACCGATTAAATATAACGACTTATCTATTAAAGTTTAAATTATATAGTAAGCGATATTTAGGGCATATTTAAGATTAAACTTTATATTTAGGCCTAGCTAACTAATTATATTAAACGTAACGTTATAAGCCCGTATATTAAGCGGTGGCGGCGTTAATACTGCTAACTGTATTTATTTTAAAACGCTTTTTAGTATTTTAGCAAAACTAGTTTTATTATATTTTTTTAAAACGCTGTAAGCATTTTTTTAATTAACGAGCTTAATAGTAGCATTGTTAACGATTTACGGTAAGGCTAACTAAATAATCTCGATATTAAATAGCTTTTTTTATATAATTAAAAAAGTAAAAAAGCATTTTTTATAAATAATACCGATGTTTTTACTGTTTTATCGGCCGTATATTTAAAAATAAAAATTCGGAATAATAACGAACTTAAGCAATTTAAGCTTAAAGACTTTACGGTAAAGTTTATAATTTTTGCGCTAATGCCTTTTTTATTTACACCTAAAGCAATAAAACGGACTTTTTTTTAAATTCTAAAAGTTATACTTATTTTCGGTATTTAGATTATAAAGTTTTAGTTATTTTTAAAGCCGGCTTATAATCGTCGGTGCTATAATATAAATATAAGCTTTAGATTAATTAGTATACTGCTATTTTAAAGTATATATCGTATTTATATATAATTAAAACGTAAAAGCAAAAGGGTATTAAAGTCCGGCTATTTGCGTGTTAATTTTATTAAAGGTTATAAAGGCGATTTTATTAATAATAGAATTAATATTATCGTTTGTAATTCTTTAGGAAATTTTAACTATCGGATTAGTTTTAAGCGATCGAAAAGACTTAGGTATTAGAGTAATTTTAGTAATCTATTTAACTGTAATATTATTAATATTAATAGAGTACTTCGATGTTATAAAGGTTAAAAAAGCTTTAAGTCCTAAATATTAATTATGCTTAAACTAACGGCTTTTTTCGCTGCGTATTTAGTTATAAATGTCGTAAATATTTTTATACTCGATATAAATTTTGATCTTTTTAATAAATATATCGTAATTAAGCTTTTTTAAATTTTTAAAGCTTATATCGATAATTTTTTTAATTTTTTTAAACAAGGTAAAGTTTAATAAATTAAATAACGAAATAATAAAAGGCTTTATATTAATAACTTTATTTCGTTCGATAGCTTTACGTACTAAATGCCTATATATTTAAAAGTATCGGGATAGGTTAATAAGTCGTATCGAGCTAATATAGCTATTTTCGTAAAATAAAATAAACACTTTAGCTAATTATCGCTGTTAGTTATTTAACTATTTGTATTTTTTAGTTAAAACTTTTCGTATTTTCGTCTAGTTTATAATATTCTTTAAAAAGCTGCGGAATTCTTATTTATTAATACGGTTTTTTATAAAAGTAAGCAAAATAGTAACCTTTTATAAGTCGGTATACCGGTAAATAAAGAAAAAGATTTCTATTTTATCGAAAAAGTCCGTAATATCGACTTTTTTAAATAAAAGCTTACTATAATAGCTATATAGCAAAAAAAAAAGTCCGTAAGCAGTAATCGTTTTAAAAGCTAAAAGTTAATCGGTTATAATCGATAATAAAGTAATTAAACTATTACCCGTACTAAAACTAGTAATTATTTTAATTTTAGGAGTTATATTTAGAGCTATAGTTATTAAAAATAAAAAAAAGGTTATTTTAGATTAAAAAATCCGAGGTTAAAATCCGGAACGTTAAGATAGTCTTTTTTTTTATAGCGTTTTTAACGTTTTTAACGGCTTTACAGAATATATAAAAAAAAAAAAAAAGAGTTAAAAGGCTTATTACCGTTAACGGTTTAAAAAAGCAATCGTTTTTACTAAATACTGGCTTTAAAAATTTTTTTATTTAAGCTTTTTTAAAACTAACGATAACATTTAAAATAGTATTTTTATCGATAAATAGCTAGTTTAGCTAATCGCATTTTTTTAATATACTTAATAAAAGTATTCTTTAAATGCTATAGTTTTTTTTGTTTTTTATTAATATCGCGATTAATATTACGGAAGATCTTTTTATATAAATAAATATCTTTATAAATTCGACGACGATTAAAATACACTGTTTTTTTAATTTTATAAATTAAAGCTTCGTCGGGGTCTGCGTTAATAAATAGTTTAAAATCGAATTTTCGAAAGTTTTTCCGTATATTTTTTAGTAACGATATAATATATTTTTAAAAAAAAAAAAGCAAATCGTATTTTTTTACGCCCGGTTTTAAGTTTTAATCGTATAAAAAAAAGCGTCTAAATTTGTTGTTTTTTATACGAAAAACAATAAAATTAAAAATATTAAGTTAATTAATACTACTTTTTTTATTCGATATAGAAAATTTAAAGCAAAAAAATAAAAAAAGCATAGGAATAAATAAAAATAAAATACTATTAAAAAGCGAAATAAATAACAATAGTAGGAATAAAATTTTTTATACTATATAAAACGGGTAAATATAATATAAATAATTTTTAGTAAATTTTAAATAATTAGTTTATCGCTTTCGAAAAATATTTTATACTTTTAAGCTTAAAACTAACTTAAAACCTAATTTTATTTTTATTTTTCTAATCTCCGAAATAATCCTATTATTTTCGATATCGCTATGCTAATAAATAGCACATTATTAAACATTAAGCGTTTAAGCCAATATTACGTAATAGTTTATATTTAAAAATCGATTAATTAAAACCTTGCTTTACCGTTTTTTTAACGCTAATATTATTAATATATAATTAATATAAACGCACTTTTGTTTAAAAAAAAGTGCTATATTAATATTACGTTAGCTTTAAATAAAGCTATTATTAATTAAAAGCGTTTAGTAAATTAAAGGTTTTTAGCGGTTATTTAATAGCTAAAAAATAAACGATCGATAAACTATTAATTTATTATAATAGTTCGTATTATTAAATAGCGGAATATATTCGGCAAAAAAGTAAATTTATTTTATTATATAAAATTTATAAAAACGGGATATAATTACGTTTTAGTTATTAATAGTGTTTAATTATAATTCGGGCTTATAAACCCGGTTTAAAGTGTTTTTAATTGCTTTTTTTAAAAAAATCGTTAAAGGTGTAGGCCGAAAATAAATATGATAAAAATAATAAAGTTTAGGGTTTTTATAGGTCTTAATTTAACTCTAAAAAACTTATTTTTAGGAATTTCGACTATTTTTATTTAGATTTTAGTTCTAACGTAAAGATTCGTTTAATCGTACTTAAATAAATACGGAAATATATTTTAGTATTTTTATAATATTCAGTTCGGTTATTTATGTTTTATTATATTTTATATAGCGTTTTAGGCTTTCGGGAGCTATTTTTTAACTATTTAGATCTATATTTTGATTTTAGTTTATAAATAATTCGTATAACTATTCTAATTCTAAAGTTTTATTTAAGCTAGTTTATTAGTTTTGTTTTAGTTTTTATATCGTATAACGGTTTTTTAATAAAACAAGTTTTTATTGTTTTATAAATATTAAATCCCGTTATAAACCAATAAAATAAATATTTTATCGATCCGTAAGTCATAAACGCAAATAAACGATCGGTCGTAAGCATATATTATTAATAATATATTTAGCAACGCTTTTTTTCGATTAATTAATCGTACGTAATAGTAAAAAGTATAATATAATATTAATTCGTTAAAGCGTTATTATTTAAACTTTTTTTTTTAAAAAATGTTTCAATACTCCGGTAAATATTAAATTTTATTGCTTTAGCGAGATTATTAATAAAAACGAGGTCGAAACTATAGCAAATATATAACTAGAATAATTAGTATAGCTGCTAAAAGCAGCTATAATAACTAGGCAATCTATTGATTACTTATAAATAAAGCTCAAAGGTACTAAAAAAGTGTGTATTCTGCGTATATATGTGTAGTAACTCGACTAACTTAACGCGAAAAAAAACAAAACACCCATATAATACAGCACTGCAGGTGCTTAGTCATCCCACCCGTTCCCACAACTACCACAACTGCCACCCCTATTTCAATATATGTCTGCCTGGAGATTCGTGCTCAGCCACATTATGCCATTTCTCAGTTCCTACCGGATATCTCTTTTACTCATCTTGCCTCAGCCTTGAGTGTTAGCCTGTGCCCATGTTTACGTCATTGAAGTATGCAGTGGTCTCGCAAGAGATTACCTGAATGACCCATGACTTCTGCGCACAATTTGCGTCTTTGAAGCATAATATATTCTTGATGGCTTGACAAAAACTCATCAGTCGTCTACCACTCGGGCCACGTAATCGCTTCGCAACATTTCAAGCTGTCGGAGTTTCTCTTCATAGTTCCAGCAACTCTGCTATGCCAAGGAGATCGAAAACGCTGTCGGTCTACCGGTTCTTACATACCTCGCCAACTATACCTTGCGAATGCCACCTGTCATTTCACACCCAGATCGCGAGATTACTCTTTACCTTTCTATGCGAAGAACTAAGATAAAGTCGATGCTCATATTCATTTTCGAGCATCGGCTACCAAGTTTTGTGATCATGAAAAAGCTCTTTAGCGAAATATATCTGCGCAGAGAAAAGAAGCGCTAATAACTAAGTCAGTTATTTTGTTTCATGATATTTATTTATAATTGGAGGTCTATCATCACAGATTCCAACTTAAAAAGACATTCTGTACTAAGGCCATTGCGCGGAGGTAAGAGAGGGCTGATCGTCAATGCTGTAACATAGACTCTAGATGCTTATATAACTTTGGAATTCATGGTATGACTTCTGGCTAAATACCAGTAAACGAGTGAATAAGCTGATAAATATACATAGAGCCCTTTATCGATGTTCTATGAAGTCTACCGAATTACGACTATTGAGCAAGTCCAATGAGGGCCATACCTGACAAGTTGTTATACGAACTGTTGCACGTTTCTAATGAAAGCCCTGGTAAATTACTAGCCTACGGAATTATAGCTTATGGGCGTCGAATCTCTTGTACTTCCGCATGGCCCAGATGAAGTCTTCTAAGGAACGTGTACTAAAGTCGAACTAATAAACTGACACCGACTGGTAAATGTGAAATCGACTCCCTGTATATCATTTGGAGTGTCCAGATGTGGTGGACTAGAGACCGAAATAACATCGCTGATCAAGGTGTGAACTTGCGTAAGGTGCTCAAACCCAGCCGCGACGACGTAGTAACCATCACTGCCAGGACGTGTAAATAAGATGCACTGATGAGAGGTCAACCCTGAAATGAGTCTATAACGCTCCTGTTTTTATCGGAAACCGTCGTCCACCCTGGTTTCAATTCTTCGGCCCCGTTGTACTCCCTATCTTTGGGCTTTCCTCAGGCGGCAGACCGATCACTCATGATTTGCAACGTCACATTCTGGTCATGGTCCTGTAAGACTTCAAACACTTAAAATTAACGGCGTCATCAGTGTCTCGGCTCTCTCCTCACAGCGAAGCACACCAATGACCTACAGCATTTACAATTCGGGAGTTCACTGCTGGCTTCAAACCGCGCGCGACAGCAGAGTTCAAAACTCGTGATTGAGAATCGCGTAGTTGCATAGATACACGGCATGGAGGTAGATACGTCCTAGGATCATCGACCGGTGCCTGATCCAACACAGCCCCATGTAAGGCAAGACATCAATTCATGCGGGTGAAAACCAAGAGCTGTTCATCCTGAAATCATTGCACTTTGCCAAATTTCGCCTTACTCCGGCGACTTTGGTTCTCGTATCATGATGGACAGGCAAAACGTGCCACGTAGTCGATCACTCGTCAACGTGGGCAGATCAAAGTCTTTGACATCCACCGTTCCAAAACCCAACTTCTCATACATTGGTCGTCCAGACTCCGTGGCCTCCAGGTAGCATCGCAGTCCCATTCTGTCGGCGATGGCGAGCATGGGCTCTACCAATGCTTTGGCAGCGCCTTGGCGGTGGTAGTTGGGTGCCGTGCACAAGAGTGAGAGACCTGATCCTTTCTTAGAGGTCGTTTTCATCTTGAGCTCCAAATGCGAAGTTGAAGAGGCTAGAAACATGATAGAAAGGAAGAAGGAGGCACGTACCCAGCATATCCTTCGCACCCCATTTCTCACTCATAACACCCAACCAGCCAAAGAAGCCGCGGCACAGCTCAGGTGCGGCGCCCTTGGGAATATCTATCGACTCGGCGACTTCGGAGGTCATCTCCTCTGTGGGGGCTACGGTTGGGGCCACTTTCACATCGCCGCTCGTGTCGATGACTTCCGAGACGTCAACACTCTCACCGACACTCACAAACTTGCCGAATTCTTCCTCATAACCGTCGGGTATGTCCCAGCGAGCAAAAGCGACAGTCTCGCGCTTCCAGGAAGAAATGTCGACAACCTGGTAGTGCCTCACGCTGGGATCCTGCATCTTGCATAGGATACGGGAGTGCATCCATGTGAACATGGCATCTTTGTCGGGTGACCACCAGTAGGTGTTGCCCGGATCAAGGGAAAACGAGTCATAGTAGATGCGTGCCAGAGCGTCAATGTCCGCTGCCGTTGGCCTCGTGAGGGCGAAGTGGGAGACGAGCGTTGGCGGCGGATAGAAGGGAACGGCCATTTCGGCTGGTTGACTTCCCTGGAGCTTCTGACGACGGGCCTTTTTAAGAGGGGGGGACAAAGTCTGGTTCAGGCTTGCCTGCGGGACGATTGCGAGTTGACGGAGATCGGAGACCGTCTTGAGTCTTGCGAGTAGATGCCGGGGGATCAGTGATAGATGAATACGAGCAGAAGGTCCAAGACGAATGCCACATCATGTGAACCGAAACCATTTGTTCTATGGTGCCATGAGCGGTGCCCTTCAACGGGGTAGGTGCTCAGACGACATGGGGCGCGCCCTAATGCCAAAACAGGTAATGTAACGGCGTGTGAAAGCCGTGGTACGGAGAAAACTATACGGAGCCTGTTAAATTCGAGGAGCAGATATGTTCTCCTGAAAGTGTTGGGGCCTGCTGATCCCAGAATCTCGTCGAGTCTAGTCGAGGGGTGAGTGCGCAGGAGGCTAGTGTCAGCAACGGGGCCGCAAGATACGCGGCGTGAGCTGGCCGGTGACTCCTCCGGAGCTGGAAAAAGACGAAATAAAGTCTCCGTGTAAGCCGAGCCATGTCTGGATCCGACGCCCGACAATACACATCGCCAAGGTCGAAACCAGCTATCTGTGTCTCTACATCTCGACTAGCACAGTGAGTTTGGACCGTGACATAGCCAAGCTATTCCACTACTGTCATGACACCGTCGCTTAGTGGCAAGGTTGGCAGCGAGTGCCCTTCGTCAATAATACTCAAGGTATACTATCTCCCGCTCTCTGTGCGGCCGAACCGAAGCTAAGGGAGGTCACGTTTGCGTTTACATACAAATAATGTGCAATTATGATGCCCACATTCATCATTGAGTGATGTATACTGATATAAATTATATTCACATTATATTACAATGTACTACCACGGTGAGATGATGGGACATGTGCAGCTTACCCGATCACTGCTGGCTATGAGCACGTATGAGTGACTGTGGGATCGAAGGCGAGGTTCGGCTGTAGCAAGCGCTGACGCCACTGTCCCTACACAACCCTTCACACATTTTCATTACACGCGCTCGCTGGTCCAGATGGCACCCCGGCAGCCGGCGCGGATGATATTGGTCAGCAGCCAGTAGGGCTCTGCCCTTTTAGCGTCGTGCTCGACGGCATGGTCGAGATGCTCCAGCTCCTCGTCACGTATCTTGCGGAGGGTGCTGATGAGGTCTCGGAACTCCGGACCGACCTCGTAGCCGTCGGACTCCCATTGGTCGAACATCTCGAGCAGGGTGCGGATCTGGTTGTTGTAGTGGTCACCGATCTCGGTCTCGACAGCCTCGGTGCAAGCCATGGCAGCCTCGCGGCCCAGCAGGGCGGTGGACCAGCCGAGGCCGGTGGCCATGACGGACCACAGCGGGTAGAGAGCCGTGGGGCGGACGCGATGCTTAGCGATAAGAGCATTGAAGGTCTTGAGGTGGCCGGCCTCCTGCTCGTACATGTGTGCCATTAGGGGCCGTAGGTGCGGGTGGGCGTTGACGATGGGAGGGGTCTGGGCGGTGTAGATGAGGGTGGCAGCCAGCTCACCGGCCTGGTTGACGCGCAGCTTTGGAAGGGCAAAGACTTTAGCATCCGACTTGGCTCGAGGGAGACAGGGCGAAAGGGAGCCAGCTAGCTTACGGCCGAGGAGAGAAAGTCACGCTGTTCCCGGGTCAGGGGCTTCCGCTTGACGGCTGAAGAGCGCTGTGAGGAGGACGGGCTCGAAGTGGCGGTAGTAGCGGCGTGGCTGCGAGAGCTCGAAGAGAGGCTTCGTGATGCCGACGGGGCGAAGAAGGCGGGCAGAAGGAAATGGCGGAGGGAAAACTGCGTTGTGCTGCACCGTGCCGTGATGCTATTGGCATTGCGCGTTATGAGCACGAGGCCCCTGGCTGAAGACATGGCGGTGCGGCGAGAGGAGCTGCGCGCGACAGACAATGTTGGCGATGAAGGCGACGGTGATGCCGTAACCGCAGATAACGGGGGTGATCTGGTGATGATGATGCGACGATGTCGACGTTACGATACAGTGCAACTCTAGCAGCAATCTGCTTCATACTGTGCATCGTTGAACATGCAGCGGGCGAGCACCGGTTCGACGATATCTCAAGGTATGGTCATGACACCAGCCATACCTTGGCCCAGTATCTGCCAAGTACATCCGTAATCCATCCGCATTCCGATCTTTCTCAGTCGTTCAAAGGTGCTCGCGGCCAGGCGAAAGTCCTTGACTTGATTGGATATCATTGGAAGCCCCCGAGTGCTTTCAAAGTCTTAGCGTCTCTGGGGGCTCCGTCAGGCTGGGATCGGAGATGGAGTTGGTCTGACGGGAGGCTGTACATTTTCCAGCGTCGCAATGGAACTTTATGTAAGGCGTTACTACGCTGTACGCTGAAGTTCAACCGCACCGACCTTTCATCTCACCTACCTACCTTATCATCTCTCAATTCCATTGCTCATTATCAGCTCAACCCCTATCATCCACGGTGCTCGAGTCACCCACTCGCCATTCTTAATACTACTACTTGGTTTATTCGAATTTGGGTATTCGCAGCGGGTCATTCCATCTCTATAGAAACCAGAATATAGTAGAACGCGCGCTGGCAAGCGACTTGCTGTCGTATCGCATGAGCCTTTTACTGCACGATCGAACCTATCCCATCCGAAGCCTGTCTATCTGTCGCGATGGCCGATGTCGACGATGAATTCCTGGCCCTAGTCGGAGGCGACGACGCTTCGGACGACGATGTAGATGCTGGGTCGGACCGCAACCCATCGCCCTCTCCATCCCCCGACCCGGACTCTAAAAGCAACAGCAAAGCGACACCGGTTGCCAAGTCGTCGCGGCGGCGGAGGCATGACGATTCCGACGAGGAAGAGGGCGAGGCGTAAGTCATCTCTCTTCCCCCGGCTCCAGCTGGTGCTTTTTAAGATGCGCGGCAAGGCTGCGTGCGCGTGTGCGTGTGCGTGGGCTGTTGTTGTTAATTGTTGTTGTGTGTGTGCGCGTGTACCTAGATGCTCAGTGGTGCATTGTACCGTTTCGTTGGCCCGAATAGCTGTGGTGATGGAGGGATGGATAGATGTTGCTATCCTACCTTGCCTACACGGCACTTGCCTGCTCTTTATACATGGCTCAAGCTCCCATCGTCGCTGCCAGTTTTCGCTACATGTTGCTACATTCTGCTCTATCTGCTCATTCGCACGCTTCGAGTGGCTTCCACTTCTTCCTTCAATCCTTCTTACCTATTTGCCTTGTCTTCTGTGTCTTGTTTGCTCTTTGGCTTGCAACTTCCTCAGAGTTGGGCACCTCCATCACCCTCAAGTCCCGTCGGCGGCACCTCCTACACCTATTCACCCACAACTTCAGCTTTCTCGTTGTTGCTGTCGTGGGCCACGCTTCCCCAGCTATCCAGCCCTTTGTGTTTCTGTCTTTGCCACATTGACTCTGCCCTTGTGCATGCTCCCTCACCACCATGTCGTACGCTAACAGGGCTCCTTTCTCCCCCGATAGATCTTCTGTCGCAGGTTCCGATGACTCCGCCCCCATGGATGAATCCGATTCCGATGCCGATTCCATCCCCGCCACCACCGCTGCTGCTGCCGGGGGCAAGACGGACGAGGAGGAAGAGAAGAAGTACCCTGTGGATGGCATCTATCACAGCCATAAAGAAAAAGACGAGATCCAGGCCATGCCCGAACTGGAGCGAGAACAACTCCTTGCCAGGCGACAAGAGGAGATCGATCGATGGCGTCAGAACACCCTGCTCCGCCGCCTGCTCCAGAAGAGCAAAGAAGACGACAGCCAGTCCCTCAGAAAGCGCAAGGCCAGCAGCGACGAGATTGACGACACGCAGCGCAAGGGCTCACGTATGCGCACCAAGATTGGCGGTTCTCGTGTGGGCGAGACGAGTGCCGGCATCGAGTCTCTGCGCCGCGCCCGCGCCGAAAAGTCTGACCGCCAGCGACGCAGAGCTGAGGATCGCGAGAGGAACAAGGGCCTTTCCGGCACCCAGGACAGCCCTCAACGTGACGACGATGCCGAGAGCGATATCGATTGGGCCGATACGTACCGTCGCAGACCGTCCAGGTCCCCAACGCCCGAAAAGAAGGATGCGCCGCCCGCTGAGCTCCGCGACTTCGAGCGAGTCCGACTTAGTCGCAGTCGCTTCGCCGAGGTCTGTTTCTATCCAGGCTTTGAAGACGCCATTGCGGGTTGCTACGCGCGGGTGGCGGTTGGGCCCAACCGTGACACTGGTGAGGCAGAGTACCACATGTGTATCATCAAAGGTATGCACCCTCCAGTCGAACTCGAGATGTGTTGTACTCGCTGACGACGTCAGGCTTCACAACCGGCAAACCATATGCCATGCTGAAGATGAACGGCCAAAGCTTTATCACGGATCAGTATGTCAAAGTAGCTCAGGGCAAGCTTGTCCGCGAGTTCCCTTTCATCTCCTGCTCCGATTCCCCATTCACAGAGGTAGGTACTCTTTCGCGGAATCAACTGCCATATTATCGCTCACACACACATGTAGTCGGAGGCCTATCGGTACCAACGAGTCTGCCAGGATGACAACATACCTTTCCCCAAGAGACCCCAGGTGGATGCTAAGATCGACGACATCAACGCGCTCCGGAATCGCACCTGGACGGAGAGAGAAGTCAACGAGAAGCTGGCTCGGATGAGTGAAATGAAGAAAAAGTACGACTCGTCTGAACGCAATCGTCTGCTCAATAAGCTGGAGGAGGCCAGAGATCGGGGCGATGACGCGCGAGCGGCAGAACTCCAGAGCCAGCTAGACAAGATGGAGGTGCCCAAACTGGCTTTTAAGACCAGCCTAATGCCCAACAAGAAGCCTGGCTCTTCGGCTCCGTCCCAACAGGACCGCTTGGCTCAGGTTAACGCGCAGAGACGCCGGGACAATGTTGAAGCTGTTCGCAAGGCACAGCTGATGGAGAGGGCTAGGGTTCGCAACATCGAAGCGCGCCTTGCGAGGGGCGAAGAGGTCGAGGAAGACACATCACGAAGGCTCAAGACCAAGCCCAAATTCATGCAGGATGTGAACGAGGAGAAGAACAAGTCGAGTAACGGCAGCGGAGCCTCGACACCGGCTAGCAGCACACCCAAGGTCGGCCCGACCTCCAAAACACAGCCTCTTCCTCATCTACAAAAGCTGCAGTTGCAGAATCACGAGAACGGGAAGGATAAGAAGGGCGTGCCACAGATCCACAGGCCTCTAGTCGCCGATGACATTATTGCGTCCCTAGACCTAGGGATTGACGTGGAGATAGATTGAGGATCGTGTACATCATGGAGAACACTGTGGCAAGGGTTCGCATGACCGAAATAGATCGCGCAGGTTTATAATCGTTGCTGATGCTACACAACCAACGGAATCGCTGTATGTAGCATCTGATTCTAGCAGATGGTATTAAATCGGCCGCGGTAGGCATCTCATGTTCCATAAACGGGGGGCGGTGTGTCATCCAGATTGCGCTTCCACAAATAGGGAATCGTGGGCATAACGGCGAACGCATCATGGTCCATAGGAGCTCATGCTAGTGTACAATCAAGAAGCGAGAGACTTGGTTCATCTTGGGCTCATTCCAGTCACTGGTGTGTCACTGGGATCCTTTCTACACCTTGAGTTTGTCACCGGCGTCAGTTTTGCGATTGCGTCTTTGGTTCTAAACAGCAAACGCAGCCTTCTTCCCGCGCAGCTTCGCTATATGGTCAATTGTCGGGATCGCGTGTCGACAGCATCAGGTACCTCTCAACGCAAATGACAATCTGTGCAGGCGTTAACAGTAGAATATTTAACCCAGTATCACAGTCGCATGAAAGCTGTATAACAACGACAAAGATGCGGCTCAAGACATTTCGAAACAGCATAATCTGTCCCACATCTAAGAACAGCCAAATACTGCCTCGATACTACCTCGGCGCATAGGAGTAAGTCCCAAAAACCTCGCTACATCAGGTTATTAGAGATTACCTTCATAGAATCAGACATTCGTATGAATTAACAAGAGTCGTTCACTACACTGCAGTTTAGCTGACAGATGAACCATCTGCGTTTTGCAGGATACATGGAGCTGCGAAGTTGAGGCCCCCAAAAAGGTTGGAAGATGGTTTTCTACTAGAAGTTGTGCATCAGAAGTACAACGAAGTGTCTATGGGTATTAAGCTTCGTCTGCTTCATCTCCTTCCAACCATATCTCATGCCCATCTCCCTCCCAGAACCAAAAACTAAAGAGAACCCCGACAGCGGCGACGCCGGCCAACACCCAAAACACGCTGCCGACGACACCATGGCTCAGGCCCTGCCCATACAGGAATCCCCCTAAAGTCGGTCCGAGTGTTCTGGCAAACGATGAGGTGCTCTGACCAATGCCATGAACAGTTCCTAGAACGCTTGGGTGCGGCGTACAATTGTTGATCAGTATGGTCGTGGCGGGGAGAGCGAATGTCCGGCCGGTGGTTTGACCCAATAAAACTGTGGTCACGGCTATCCATATCAAGACACCCGTCTTCTGGCTTGGCGGTGGCGTTGTACTTGGCACGACGGACAGATAGGGTAACAAGAGATAGGTTACCGGGAAGAATAACAAGAACGTACGCAGGGAGCGCAATGTGCCGAGGCGAGCTGACAAACGCGGATACAGAAACAACTGCATGAGAATTCCAATCACCCCCAACACGGCCATCGCCAACCCGACGGACCGTGGCGGCATACCTAAGCCTCCTGTGAATTGAAAGGGTAGCCGCGGCTTAATGCCAGTTGATTTCGATGGGTCGTAGACAGGCGTCGAAAGGAAAACAAACCAAAGCGAGTTGAATGTTCCGACATGGAAGTGGAGGAAGAAACATGATATAAGCGTGAATATAACATTACGAGTGAATATTTGTTTGAAGGGCAGCCGTGTGGTATAGCGCCTGCTACTGTGGGACTTCTTGGCTGCAAGTTCGTCTGCATCTGGAGTAGCCGCAGAAGACAATTCGAGATCAGTTGTGTTAACGATGCTGCTCAGGCTTGTATCACGGGAATGGAGTGGCGTGTATGCAATATGATCCCGGCGTCTTCGACATAGGCTTTTCAGCTCGCGACCTAGGAGAATACCAATATCACGCTTGTCTTTGCGACTATCGAGGGTCTGCTATAATGAGTACTTGGTCGAGCTGTATGCATTAGGTAGTGACGGGTACGGTCTTACCTCTTCTAGCAGCAGCCAGCACATGGTCAGCGCCAGAAGCAAAAACAAGGCGCTGACGATGTTAGGCGTTGCGTAGGGAAACCTCTTGAAGAAATCTACGTCGCCGAAGACATCCGGATAAGAGCCTGCGGGGTCAGACAGAAGGCCGCCCAATATAGGTCCAATGATGACGCCAATGTTGAATGTCATTGGCATTATGAGGAATGCATGGGGCTGGTACTTTTTTTCGCGAATAGTTTCACTGATCCTACACATGACGGAATCAACCCCAATTGCAACGACATAGAATATGCCGGACAGCTTACATCGTCCTCATGACACCTGGGTTGCCATTGGTAATGCCGCCGAGCGATCGAAAAATCAGAGCTTGGTAGAAGCTAGTCGAGAAGCCAAATCCAATGCAGGATATAACTGTTCGAGAAGGTAAGCAACACAAAGTCAGAAAAAGGGGCCATGACGTGGGCATCTAAGCTTACGACTGCCAAAGAGACCAAGCATGATGACAGTCTTGCGGCCAAAATGTTTCGAATCTGATACCCGACCCCAGATCATTGCGGTCAAAAACTGCGCTGCCATGAAGCTAGCATGCAAGATGCCTGCCTGACTCGAGATAGTGGAATCAGGGAGTTTTGGATCAAACCATCGCAGCTGATAGAACATATAGGACTAGGAGAGATGAGCGATAGACGGCAATGGGATTGACTTGTCAGAGGGCGAAGCTCAGCACACCTGTAGCGAAGTTTGAGTTAAAGGCTCACTCAGGCGTGCAAGCATAATGACAAGCAGCTGGTCTTTTCGGGGCAGATCCTTCCATGAGACAGGCTTCTTCGCCTCAACGGGCTTCTTCGGGCGCCAAGTCCTAGAATTTCGGGTTTCATCATCTGAAGCTCCGATTTCAATTTCCGAGGCACCGGGATGGAAGGTGACGATGTTGGCGGCTTGCTCATCCGCATTCAAAAGACTCTCCTCTGGTCCGGCATCCTCGAACGACTGCCTAGAATGCCGGAGGCTCTGAGGGCTCCAAGCCTGGAAGCCCATCTTCGTTAGGCCAATCCTGTCTGTTTCCGACCATTTGCTATTGGTGCGGGTTCTACTCGTTGAGGTGTTAGCTGCACGAGCTATATAGGTACGCAGTGCAAGAACCTGTAAGTGGTAATGCCGTACGGCGGTATAGAGCGAAGCTTTGGAGTAAGTGTTGACTTTGACTCAAGAGTTGAGAGGGGCGTTGGGGTTAAGAGGGGGGCCAGAGGTGACAGCGCAAATGACTCAACTGCCAATCCGTAGGGTGTGGCCTACGGAACTGAGACACGTGATTGTGAAGACTGCACAGACTACCTACTATCACAAGACTTGCTGGTTTGGATTCAGACTTTGGAGGCGTTGGGCGCGAAAAGCCACTACAGGAATGGGTCAACCAGAGGTGCTTGGTCGCTCGGGTAGGATGATAGAGCTAGAACAGACTTTGAGACGTTCAGTGTAACGATGAAGAGACAGCAACACATCACCGCCAGCTAATCTCGCCAATGTCATTCTAATTCCTTACTGCTAGGCTCTTTCTTTCGCAAAGGAGTTAAAACTCAATCTTCGGTCTACTATTGAAGCGATCACAGGTAGATGTTGATGATCTGATACTTTGCTCTTAAAGTTGACGAAAACTCGCATGCTAAGCAGATCGGAAACACGACATCAAGCTGAACGATTGAGCGAATATGTGGCCGGATTTATCAGAGTGTAATCCGTGTTATGTTGCCTGTACGGATTACAGGGGAAGATTGGCGACAGGATCTCGACTACAGACGTAGAGCCGAAAAGCTTAGAAGCACAGGCCACTATCTGCCCTTGGAGATTTGTAATCCTCCTAGGACCTAGATACCTGTCGCAAGATCGGGATGAGACATCAATAACGATGGACCAGAGGCAACATCAACGCACATTTTCAATCTGCCAAACCTGACTCGTACCTGATAGCGCTACACTTGAACTCCTGCGGCGGTGTGCCTCGTTACGGTGTTGTCCATCTCCAAAGGCCCACCTCGCTGTGAAAGACCACAGACGCTTGAAGGCCCCAGTTCCCCGACCATGGAAACTAGCTCTCGGCGTAAAGTAAGTTCATTCATTCATGCCACACCTAGTCGGACGCGACCGCTCATATATATGCAGGCTTGTGATCTCTGCTTCAAGAAGAAGATTCGCTGCGATAGTTTGAAACCGTCTTGTTCAAATTGCTCCTTGTACAATGTTCCGTGTAAAACGACCACCATACGCAGGCGGCCGCAGGTAAGCCAGGCATCAGTACCAGTGACTGCATCAGAACCGAAGTCGAGCAAGTGAGATAAGATCTTCCTGTATCTGGATACCATGTGTATCATTGGGATCTGATACTATAACTATAGCCCCATTGACGACACCTTGGACACTCGCCTCGCGCGCATCGAGGCTAAGTTGGATGGACTGAAGGATGCTGGATACTCGTTGAGTCACTTCCTCAACGAGAGCATCGCAGAGACCTCGCAAAAAGAGAAAGTGACGGATAGCTCATCATCACCTCCATCACAGTCGTCTGGTGACGTGGATTGGATCAGCCCGAGGAGTAGGAGTGAGCCACTTGTGCCGCCCATAGCCGAAGTTCTTCCTATTATCGAGGCGTATTTTCGAGACTACAACTCCCTGATCCCCCTGTTCGATCAGCAGTCATTCATGCGCATGTTCAACGACTATTACTCACGACATGGAGAAACCTTACGGATTTACGCTGCCGTTATCAACGTCGTCGCCGCTATGGGCTATCGCGTTAAGCATGCCGTGCATGGCGATGCGAGGCGTGGGTTCGCGGAGGATAAGATCAAGAGATGCGTCGACAACGCACAGATGATGCTGGATGAGCTAATGACCAGAGATCAAGACACTCTCGGTCTGCAGGCCTTGCTGGGACTTGTCAGTGAGTTTTCTGTATCTGCGACTTGCATCTCGACTTGAGGTGTACCCGAAAACATACGTGCTGTCTCACACCTGGCTTCCTAGTACTTTTCCAGACACATCCCGATCAGACAGCTTCTTCGGTCCTGCTAAGCGCGGCCGTGAGGTTAGCTCACAGCATGAGGTTAGAGAGCAAGACTTTGCTCTCGGGTTACTCGCCCCAAGAAGCTCGCCAAAGAAAGAATATCTTTTGGGTTTGCTATTGGTTAGATAAAGTAGGCACAATAGTCTCGGGATAACATTTGTTCCGGTGTATCTTTCTCTGTTGACATGAGATCCAAGGATATCAGCCTTCGTACCGTCACGCCTTCGCTACAAGTGGACGATGACATCGACATCGACCTGCCCGGCTCGGATCCAGACGATAATTACAGCTTTCTATCCAGCAAAGACGGTCTGTCACAACTCAACTTCTTCCGGGCCAAGGTCCAGCTGGGGCACATCGAGGGCAAGATCTACGACTCTCTTCTGAGCAACAGATCAAGAAAGCTTTCCCCAGAGGCTCGAAAGCAGGCCGTTATTCACATCGATACACTGCTCGAGCGCTGGAAGGAGTCTATCCCCACGCCCCTTCACATAACCAACATGGCCGATGTGCTATTGAGCAGCCCTCTCATCCACATGACTGTGTTATACCAGACGTATCTGTTGTGCATGACTATGCTCCACGGACTCTACTCACCCGACGCGGCGTGGCTCAAGGCTCTCGGCGGGCTAGGGAGTGACCTTATCAAGACCTTTGCCCCTCGAAATTCAGCGTGCCTCGACGGTCCCTCCAGCTCATCTCCCATAGTCTTAGACAAGTGCGTCAAAACGAGCCGTGGTATTCTTAATCTCCTCGTGACTCAGTAAGTGACTTTATGACGTGGACCCGTTCACGGCTTCTCGAAGTACTGAGTAGCGTACCTATCTTGACTGAGAGCTCGCAAGCAATACAAGCGTGCTCGAAAATGCTTGATCGCTGTCCACTCCACTTGAGAATCAAACTGGAACCAATGTTGGCTAACTCTCTTGATAGGCCGTTTGGCGGGTGTAGTGTCTGGTGAGCAGGTACAAGTGATACACCTGTACGACCCTTGTAACATTAACCGATATACATAGGCTCAGTTCTTGCGTCTACTTCTCGGCCCTTACCTTCACATTCGTCAATCTCATCTACCACCCGACGTTAGAGACGGCCCAGGAAGATCAAGAGCTAGCGAAAGAATCCATGTTGCGGATGGAAACATACTTTGATTACCGAGGTTTCGAAAAGTTCCGGCAGCTACGCCATGTTCTCATCCAATTGCAAGGTATCTCCGATTCAGTCATCGAGAAGGCAAAGAACGAACCGTTGGACCCCAACTCCAAGTATCCTTGGTTCATGGGCTTCTTGCCTTCGCTGCTCCCACCTGGTGACATATTTGACACGAGTTTTGATGATTTGGCAGTGAGTGCTAAGCTGCTGCCTTTGCATAAGTATCGGCTGGGTGATTAATGCGATCTATAGCAACAGCCACAACTCGACCCACCACACACCACGCCGGACTGGATGGGAGCAGCCAATTTTGATACCCATCCCATGAACTGGCCCGGTGCCTCGAGTCCCGGACTCTTCTTTGGCGGCATGGGACCTGCCTGAAAAGGCTACGAGCCCATGGTTTTTTCGACCTAGAAGCGAATTCAACTAGCCACGTTTGAAACAATCTCAAAAAGTGAATACACGGCTTCGCAAGTCCGGCTTTGGCAGGATGAATGACTAAGTCGTGTGCCTCGTCGTTTACTCAAACGGTCGACGCGGGCTCTGAGGACGAGAAACGAGTCCCTTCTCAAATGAGACGCCTTATTATTGTATTGGCGCGGAAGCCGATGTGTGAGTCATCATTTGGCAGCAAAGAGGCAAGACGGCACAGAGTGGCTGGACTTGCTTGGGCAACTGTCATGATCTATGTCATGACATATACCTAGTACTAGCAGCGGTATAGCGGTAGGTTCTGCGGACTAGGACGAAGTGATTGATGCTAAAGGCCTCGTACCCTACTACGCCGGCTCTGAGTCTGGCAGAAGGGACAGATTGACTCACGACTTATCGAGTTGTCAACCGCAAGGCATACAATAGCGGGTAACACTTTGCCTTGATTCATACTAGTCCATGTGTCTATTCTCCATGCTTGTTGAGTGTTCCTATTTCTTGCGATATGAAAGCATACCATAATGCATAATACGTGTAATGCCGAAGCAGAGTGCGTTCAACAGGCACGGAGGACGGTCAGCTACCGTTGGGAGGCGTTGATCAGCCAGCCGAGTCAGTTATTAGCACTAGCAGAGGGCCATCGTATTCCGCACGGCTATGAGAAAGTGGACAGCGCACTGTTGTGATTCCCATCCCTCATCACCATCATCGATACAACGACACCATTCAATCAAACCCACATAGCCGGTGCTAGTATGTATTAATGGCACGGGACCTCGGAGCGGCGTGTCTAACAGCATGTACTCATTAGTAGGTGGTGGTTCAGCGCGATTCGCACACGAGCCGGGACAGCTCGACAGCTACAGGTACCTATCCACCTACCCGGCACGTTTTTGAGACATTCGGTGATGTCACCGACTGGGAAGATGTCAGCTTCGACCACTCACGAGCTTCGGATTAGCAGCCCAGCAGCACCGGCCATGCGCCCTGCCCCTCCATCGCCGTCATCACTGTCGTACCAGCAGACGTTTGAAGGCCTGTATATGGGAAATCACGTACTCCGAAGCATGGTGTTGTGCTCGGACATAGCCACAACCTGCCCGCTCCATGCTCCTCCTTCTTGTCTGCACGTCTGCATGTAACCCGCCTGCGTACTCCTCACACCGTCTCGTATGATTCGCTCTCTTACCCGTGTGTCTTACACCCTCACTTGTCAGTATATGCTGCGTCTGAGCGTTCTCGCCTGTCCCCAACGGTCACTTCCCCTCGCGCGTCGGTGCTTCTTCTCTTATCACTGTTCATGAATTCTCGTTGGGCATTCATCTTGAGACCCTCCGCAGTCCACCGCTCGGTCCTGCACCACAAGCCAATATTTCCTAGCCAGAAGAACGACCAAACATTCCAACGTCGAGCAGCTACCTCCAAAGCCATGTCTGAATTCAAACTCAAGGGCGTCTCCACGCTCTCCTTGCAGCCGGGCGACAAACAGGAGGTCGAGGTCGAGGGCATTCAGGACGCCAAGGTCCTCCTCGTCAATGCCGGCGGAACTATCCAGGCTGTTGGGCCCAAGTGCACGCACTATGGCGCGCCCCTCGTAAACGGCGTGTTGACCAAGTCTGGTCGCTTGACTTGTCCTTGGCACGGGGGTACGTTTGAAAAGCACCGGTCCTTTGCATTTTATTGTTCTTGCCCAATCCGTGTGTCTAGAGACTAACAAGTTGGGCAAATAGCTTGCTTCAATGGTAAGACTGGCGATGTCGAGGATGCCCCCGCGCTCGACTCTTTGGCCACCTTCAAGCTTGTCGAGAAAGAAGGAGCCGTCTTTGTCCAAGGCGAAGAATCCCTCATCAAGGCCGGAAGAAGAAAGCCCAAGTTCACATGCCGCGCCACCAGCGGCTCCGACTCCGACAAAGTGGTCATCGTAGGCGGCGGCAGTGGGACCCTCGGTGCGGTCGAGGCGCTGCGAGAGAAGGGCTTCACTGGCCCCGTCACCGTCATTTCACGGGAAGGCTACCTACCCATCGACCGGACCAAGCTGTCCAAAGCCCTGTTGACGGATCCCGCCAAGGCTCAGTGGAGAGACGCCGAATGGTTCAAGTCCGGCGCGGTCGAGTTCGTTCAGGATGAGGTGACCGATATTGACCTGAACAACAAGTCCATCACCACCAAGAACAGTGCGAGGCACAGCTATGGCAAGCTCATCCTAGCCACTGGTGGCTCGCCCCGTAGCCTGCCGCTCCAGGGATTCCAAGTCCTCGAGAACATCTTCCAGCTGCGCACCTTGCACGACACGCAGAAGATTGTCGAGGCTATTGGCGACAAGGGCAAGAACATCGTCATCATCGGCAGCAGCTTCATCGGCATGGAGGTGGCCAATGCCACCGTTGCAGACAACACTGTATCAGTCGTGGGCATGGAGGGTGTTGCTTTGGAGAGAGTGATGGGCAAGGAGGTCGGTGCCGGACTGCAGAAGGGGTTGGAGGAGAAAGGCGTCAAGTTCTACATGTCGGCTAGCGTCGAAAAAGCCGAGCCGTCTGGATCTGATCCGGCCAAGGTAGGCTCGGTGGTGCTGAAAGATGGTACCAAGCTCGACGCGGATCTGGTCATCCTTGGTATCGGTGTCGCACCAGCAACCGAGTTCTTGAAAGAGAACAAGGTGATCCGTCTTGAGCAAGACGGCTCGTTGAAGACAGACGAGAATTTCCTCGTTACGGGCCTCAAGGACGTATACGCTATCGGCGACATTGCGTCTTACCCGTATCACGGACCCGGCGGACAAGGCAACTACACGCGCATCGAGCACTGGAACGTGGCCCAAAACCAGGGTCGAACGGTGGCCAATCACATCGTGAACCCCTCTCTCAAACCCGAGTTCTTCACGCCTGTCTTCTGGTCAGCACTGACTGGCCAACTGCGATACTGCGGCAACACGGTTAATGGTTGGGACGATCTAGTCCTGCAGGGCAATCCGGCAGAGGGGAAATTCGTCGCTTTCTACACCAAGGGGGACATCGTGGTCGCCGTGGCAAGCATGGGAGCTGATCCTGCCATGTCCAAGTCAGCACAGTTGATGAAGGATGGCGCCATGCCGTCCAAGTCGCAGCTAAAGGATGGACTCGACATTCTAGATGTGGGATTCCCCAACTGACTACCGGAGAGGAAAGAAACGGCGATGGGGATCTTGGCGCACTTGTAAACTGTAAATGGCTGGCTCTTCCATCCTCCTGCAGCGAGTTTGACACAGTACGACCCAACACCTGGTTTCCGTGTGCGTTGAGACCGGGTTGATCATGATTAGACAGCATTATTGCAATTTGAAGAAGCTACTCTGACCGTGATAATTCATTATGTTCAACGTTCCTTGCCCCTACCCGAAGGGACTGCCGCAATTTTCTGGCACATGCTACACGGCAGTGAGCAGTGTTGCGTCGGGTTAGTACATTCCATGAGCGAAGAGACGTGTCGAGAATGCTGGCCCCGAACGACATGGCCACGGTACAGCTGGCGCATGTTCTGCGTCGCTATCATTTCTAGACGTCCCCTCCGGCAGAAACGATACAATTTGACCGCCGCTTCGACGTGTAATGCTCTGAGTGAAGGGCTAAGCGCAACAATTATGGGTGGCTGGGCAGCTAGATAATGCAGACTACTCCTCAAAGCTGCAAGATGGTGGGTTGCATTGTGTGAAGTGGCCTGTGATCCTGACCAGTGATTGTCAAGAGTGTTCTGAACATCTGAAGACTGTCGTCATCCCGCCCGTGTCGTCCAATCTGAGGCGGACTGGTCCCTGCCAGGGCCTCTTCTGGCAGGCTCAGGAATCCCAAAGCGGAAGTCAGCCATCATCTGGACTGTCAGGGTCAGAGGCCGGCGAGCTGGCGAGCTGGGTGTCGACTCTGGAGGGTGTGACCTGTTCATGTCGGCGGGGTGGGACGTTGACAACAAAACCCTGCGGGTCGCTGGGCTCTCTGCAGATACTTGAAGCGAGAGCTGGCCCCAGCCTCTTCACATACTCTTGACCATCGTCTTGCACCCTTGGCCCCCGTCCCGCGGATATTTTTCTCTACCACATACCAGTTTACAGCGGGACAGCCTGTCGTCTGTCCGAGACAATATGAAATCACCTTTGCTTCTTCTGCCAATAGTCGGTACGCCGGGTGATAGTAAGGTATCCTGTCATCGAAGATCCGAATGAGGGCGGACGAGATTCAACCCCCCACCTTGTAGGTCCCCTGTGACTCCACACTGCTCAACGCGAGATCCCTGACGTTCCTGGAGGACACAAGATTACGGTGTCGCAATTTCACGACGGCAGGCTTTTCTCAACACTGCCCCTCAGCGCGTCTCCTCCGACCCGAAGAGCACAGAAACAACAGAGTATGCGCTGTGGGACAGGCGGCAACGCAGGATAAACCACCGAGAGCCAGTGAATGTGGGAGAACAAACCTCAAGACGTCAACGGCGCGGATGCAATAAACAGCACCGGCGGCACCTATCGGCATCTTTCGAACATTGTGTGTGTCGCAGCGGCGTTATCCCTCCCTCGATGACGCCTCATTTCTTCTTCTGAACTTGTCCGTGGACCATAGTGTCAAGCTCGCAGCATGCGTCTCGCCCGTCATATCCACCATCACCGCCGCCATGAACGATCCGCTGCTCCCTGCCGCTCCCAGCGACACCAGCTCCAGAATGACTCCGATATCCCTCGAGACCCCGCCTATGAAATGCTGTTGTGGCTCTCCCGAGTGTGTCTTTCTGAGACACAACTACTCTGTTCTTGACAACGTTGAGAAGGATGTTCATCAGGCTGCACGTATGGGGCAGGTAAGCTAACACTCTCAGCTGTACACTATCTCAACAAGGCGCAAGTCATCTATTGCTTTCCCTTCCCACATACTGTCAGAGGATACAAGATGTGTGCTTCTGCGTGTGCATACGTTGACACATCTACGCGCTCAAATGATCACACCTTCGTTCAACGTGTCTATTGCCTAATCGTGTTTATTTACCTGTCGTTGTTATCTTAGTCGCGCGGAATGTTCCTGAGTATGACTGCGTACCTCACTTATAATCCACCCACATTCCTCCAGTCATTTTAGCGTCCTTAAGGCAGACGCAGTCGAAATAATGGGCGTCTCAGAGTCCCTAACGTTTGCTTTACAGGCGTTACTTGCTCGGCACGAAGCATACATGGCCGACGCTGAGCGCGACCGATCCGAATCGACTTCGCGCATCGAGCAGCTCGAGGCAGACAACAAAGAGTTGGAGGCCATGAACGCGAAGACGATCGAAGAGAACAGAACACTGCTAGACCAACTCGAAGCGCTCAACAGCACCGTCAACGACTCCGAAGGCCATATCAAATCCCTGGAAGCTACGCTCCTATCGTCGCAGCAAACGATTCGTCGCCTCGAAGCGGAAACGGCACGGGCAGAGGCGCTGGAGCGCCAGCTTGCTTCGCTAGAACTTGAACAAGCCGAGCTTCAGGGAACGCTGTCGCTATCACGCGAAGAAGCTAGATCTGCCATCTCAAGATGGAAACGTGCAGAGAGAGGTATAAACGACCTTCAAGAACAGTTGGAACGCATGGAGAAAGAAACCCTTGAGGAGAGGGAACATCATGTCGAGATGATGGGTCGTATAGAGAGGCAGCGAGAAATGGAAAAGGAGCTTAATACGGCAGCCGGACGACTGAAAGGTGCAGCAGCAGCAAAATCTCTCAACCAAGGAAATGGAGGTAGTAGTGTCGTCAGTCACTTTGTACGCGACTTGCTGCAAGATAATGCCAACCTGCAGCACGGAATCGCCGAGCTACGAGAGTTGCTCATGAGTTCGAACGACGAGATCCAAGCGCTGCGGGATCAACTCGAGTACCATCAACCTCTACGTGACGGGGAAAGCAGCGCAACACCAACATTGCGGGCTGAGCTTGCGCCAAACGATACTCCAGGTAGGGACGAGAAATCACCTACCAAGGTGTCTCAAGAGCTACACATACATCATCATTACCACGTTCCGCCGCCAAAGCCTGAGCAGAGGAAGCCGAAAAAGAAACGCCTGGGACTCACACCAGGTGTTTTTATTCCACCCACTATCTCACATCCCTCCACGCCACCGAATGGGATGGTGCGGCACGCTTCAGAATCTCACGCGCACAAAGATTCTACGCAATCGATACATTCAAACCGCTGGTCAACGTTCTCCGAGCAACCATCCGAATTCGCAGCCTCTTCAGCTCCGAGTTCGCCTCGTTCCAATAACAGAAATTCAGTGTTTGACCCGCCGTCTGGATCATTTCCGGCGTCACCGACCACGAGCATCGATCCATTGTCCCCTCGATGGCGACCTATCCATAAGAGACAGCCTTCTAATATGTCCTCGCGCGGTTTTCAGGTTCCCACAAGTTTTCCCTTTGGCCCGACTCTAGCTTCGATTGCTCAACCTATCGCTGAAGAGACGGACGGCATTATATCGACGACGGACGATTCTGTAGCGGATGACGAGGATTCATCTAGGGGGTTACGTGTATTGCATGACGATAGCTCGATTAGCCCTGACGAGACAGACTCGGACTGCGCGCCAGTTGGACGACTTCGCCGGACCTTGTCTCATGAGTCTATCATGTCACTGTCTGGTGGACTCGACATTCATACGCTCAAATCCAGACCAAGTCAACTTACCATCCGTCAACTGGGATCTGCTTCTTCTGTCACTGGCAGCAGTATCGTGACGGCAAGGCCCATGCTGTCGCGAGACAGCGCAAAACGTAGCAGTGCCCTCCTCCGCGACAATTATGGTACATCGCCCAGCTTGCGATCTGTCTCAAACCCAGCCGGACCATTGCGACCTGAAACATCTAAAATCGGTCGATGGGTTGGGTGGCGCCCCTGGGGTAGTGGCGCTGCTGGTACCTCTACGGAAAACGTCCCGGAGAAGGACCATCCCAAGCATTTGGGGAGGTCGCCAGGTATCAATCAGCCCGGGGCTATACCCGGTTTCACAGAGTTTCTCGTCGCAGCGCAAAAGCGGACGCCGACTGGCAAGACGATTCCCGATGAAGTAGATATCGAGGCTCTTGCTGAGGGACTCAGTGAATGAACTGAGTAATGACACAGGATGATGCATCAGGCGATTGCACCAGGCGCATCGTAACAAACAACATTGATACCACATCCAGCCACAAGCACGGCTACTAATTCCATTCTATATTATCATCACGACTACTAATTCTCTAGAACATATTCGTCGTTCTGCTCGCTTCGTCTGTGCTTCAGAGCATGGTGTTTTGGGAGGCACTCAAAGTGCCATACTTGGCTTAAGGAACCTCAACTCTTCATCGGCCTCGAAGCGAAACAGCTCTCTGCCGATGATAATCCTCCGCCCATAGCAGACTGATCATGCTTGGTTTTTTGCCTAATCTAGCGTCCAACGCGCCCCTGTTTCCTTGCCATTCTTATCACCAAGCCGCGTTCGCTATTTGGAGAGCGTTGTATATGCATACCTGGCGTCTATGGATGGAAGGGCACATCGAGTAATATGCCAAGGCATTGGCGGATAGTGCTTTCATGGTAATATTCCTCTGTGCTGACTCCTGTTTTCTTTTGTCATTCGATTTTGCACCAGGTTGGAATGGTGGCAGTCAGCGGAACTTAGTGGATGATACCCAATTCAGTGTTCATACTTTTCCTTTCTCGGTCGAATATCTGCATAGTAGGAGCGGGCAGCTGGTGTTAGCTCATGTACACATACATGAGGTTGCGGAGAATTGCACCTGATGAGAGATTCTTCGTATGTCCTTGGAGTTCTGTGCCTTGTACACCACAAGTGTATCAATCCGTTATGTCGTGTAGTGAAGATTTCGATTAGAAAGCTCACCAAGCCATGATCCGGCGTACTTCATAAAGCGTGATACAGGGGCTACGCCTTCATTGTCCACCCGCGTCACTCGCTGTTCGTAAGAAAGTGAGTTAGACGGTTATTATGAAAAGTCCAATATTACCTTTGTAGCTCTCAAGATGAATCGAGTTCCAATCTGCGTGGGACACTATCGTTCCCTGTTCAATGCAACATGATGAGAGATAGGATGGATTCCAATGAGAATCGCATACAACCCAATACCTTGCCTACACATCGTCCGTATACGTCATAGTATTTAACGCGTATGTATACGCTCAGCTGCAGTGTAATAACCTCGAAAGCGCGTGTACGAGTGATTGCGACAATCAATGAAGAAGTTTGGTGTACCTAAGCTCAGGCTGGGTGTTGAGCTAGCTTAGTGATGTTGTTCGGCACATATGTCATCAGGAGGAAACGTCGTGAATCTCGAGTCTGTCTCGCAAGTAGGTTTTCTGTACACAGCTTTGATTTCGTCTCGGGGTCCGATGTCAATCAATTTATTGGGATGACATTTCCGTAGCGATGATCCACGCGGGTCAGTCCGTATCACTCTTGCTACAACGGTTTCACGATGGATCTTGTCTATGCAACAGAGACTGAGCGCATACCAGAGGATTCCCACAGTGAGACTATCACGTCTCTCGACGTCGTCCAGAAGACTGCGAACACGGGAGATCGGGACTCCAAGGTAAGTCACCCTGCAGTAATCATGGTATTCATGTTCGTCGGGCTTTACCCGCTGTCCATGTGGTTGTTGAGGCTTGGCGACTCATTCTACTAGCATTTATCGATCAGGGCGTTGTGCATTTCTTCTTATGATCTCAGGGGCACACAACGCCTGACCGATCTAGCGTCACTGACAGGATGTTACATGCATTGAAATCCTATTACCCCAGTTCTTGGCTCCCCCTAATGCCAAAATACCCGTGCGCGAGAATAACAAAACTACGCCATGATGAGGTTGAACTTGTCTGCGCACACAAGTCTCGGGCAAACCCACTGTTTACTCATAGGTGCAGTTAGGTCAGCGGAAAATCTCGGTTTTGGAACAAGGTAAGCCGTCCACAGTGTATCATCAAACCGACTATAAGGTCAGCGGGCTCTACTGTATTCGTAACGGTATGCATATTCCCAAGTTGCATGGTTATTCGTGTTGAATATCAATGCATTATCATTGATACTGCATGTACGCCGCAGGCTACGCCAGTAGTCATATCTTGGGTGTTATCAACATATTTTCAGCAACGAGTATGTCTTGAATTTAAGCGTTCAAAGAGGAAATACGTCCGAAAATCAGAATTGGAGTTGGCCCACGACTCTCCACGGGAGCCGTGTACTCTACAATAGCAAGTCAAACACAGACACTCCCACTGGCGAATTCCCCATTTACTGCGCCCTGTGATGGCCCAGCGCACACAGTGACGGTCACGCCGACCAAATCGACTGTTGGCTTAATGTCATGGCTTCATACGCACACTGACAGGACAAACACTCAACAAGTGACAACTACTCAAAAGGATAGCATATTGTCACTACGAAAAGAACGGACCAAGCCCTGAATTTTCGCGTTGGGCTGCTCTGCAACTTGCCGCCTGACATCCCAGCACCAACTATACGCATTGGTCTTGGATGCGATCAGGAGCCGGTAGACAACAACCCCAAGATCCCTCCAACTTTGATCCCCTCGTGTCCGCTTTGCAACAAGTCAGCGTGGTGAAACTGGCCGCCACAGTGACAATCTAGCGTGACAGTGAATGGTCCGTCGAGGCTCAATTTATAAGATAATCACGAAGGTGAGGGAGACGTGCGCTGTGTTTGCCACCTCTGCTTGGGTTTCCACCGTGTCAAATTTCTCAGTGTCGAAACATGCTCAACTCACACTCCCATATTCGAAGCACCAAAACCGGCCATCGTGTTTGGTGGGTGGAAGCTCGGCGCTACCAGATCACTTGGTGTGCTGCAGGCGACTAGTATCACGCGGAAAAGTTTGGTTTACCGTATTATAGAAACAGCCACCGTAAGGCAAGTGAGTTTTAGTTCTTAGAGATGCTAGACACTATCTGCAAAAGAGGGAAACGCAGATGGAGTTTCTGAACGGAATCAACACGTGAACGGAGACCATCTCTTTTTATCTGCTCACATATGCGTCAGCAAGGGAATTTTACATTGTGTCGACGAAAACAAAAAGCTCGACATCTGCTTCGACTGCTAGTAAGGTCTACTAGCAACTGTTATAATGACGTGAAAAATCTTAAAGTAAACTACGCAAACAAAGTCTAAGAAGTGAGATTTTGTGTCCTATATCGTGGCCTATGCGGTGCTAAGTCTGTACATCGCCGTTTTCGTTCTGTGATACGCGAGTAGCTGCTGGGAAAGCGAAGGCTGGATGGACGTAGACCGAAAGGACGAGTATACTAGTAATGGACTATAAATTCGGCTTGGAACGGGAAACGGGAGAGACGCTCAATCGTCACGGTCCTTCTAGTAGCTGCTCTGGATTCTCTCACGGGGGCGAGAGGAGGTTGATCGTGGGAGGGTTTGTAAGCACCCTAAACACTCATGTACATGGTTAGAAGATTGGGATGACTTATTACTAACTGCCGAATGGACTGGCGAGCCATGCTGTTGTATACATACACTTGAACCCTCCATGAAACATAAGGATTACGGCTGTCAAGCAACCCGAGTACATGAGGCGTTACGCAATAAATTGCTCATCCGGGACTGGGCATGCCATTGTCACGTCGCGGTGGTCACTTTTACTCATGTGCCGAAAGGAAAAACCAGTATGCCGTTCGATATGATGAGTCAACTGTTGCGAGTCCGACATTCATTGTTTAATTGGCTACCAACTAAGTCACTACCGAGGCATGTTGAAATTCTTATCACACCCTCATAGAGCATTTAGCTGATTTTGCGCATCAAGAACCTGACCAACAGAAGCATAATCGACCTGTGAATAATCATTAGCAACATGTTTCAGAGATTCGACTGGGCTATTGGGCTCACAAGAATAACGTTTGTAATTCTTCCATGCAGGGTAGTGCAGTTGTCAACTTGAGCCTGTATCGAGTCAACTGAGTTGGTAGTGGAGGCATGAGCCAAGTCTGGGATGCTTATGCCCAAAACTTCGTAATTAAGATTGTGATTTGCGAGAATCATGAGTCCATCGCCAGAACCACCTGGTCGATCAACGTTACAGTCATTCAGATCAGCCTCAAGGGGATCGAATGGCGTCTCGAAGAAATACGAAAACTCGTCGAGGATGTAAGGGACCTGAGAAGTATCGGCGTTGTAGTCTTGGTAAGCTTTGTCAGCACGTCTTTATTAGCCACAACAGCGTCGTGCACATGCGTACCCATGAATGTGACGAGCCTGGTCCCAGCTGATATCAGATCCTGAAGGGTTGGCCAGTCATCTATGCCGAGTTGACCATCCGGTGTAAAAGCGTATTGGTCAATTCCCGACGAAACATAAGCATCGTTGTACTTGTTGATATCGATGCCATCGCCATTCGTGATGAGTAGCGTCACCACTTCATTGGCATTGACATCTAAGAACGACTTGACTGTAGAGAGGTAGTCCACCAGAGCACCGGCATCCTCCTCAATACAGGACTGGGAAAGTCAGCTCAACTGTCCCGATTCAACGCTCATTGTATGCTCTATAGTAGAAAGCCGAGAGACCAGGGTATACGCTGTGGTCCATGTGACGTACCGTATGGCAATTTTCGATCGTGCCGTCCTTGTCGTGAGTTTGAGTCGTCATGAACCTGATCCCCATGCCAAGTTGATCTTCAACTGATTCGAGCTGGTTCTGGGTCGGCAATTCACCAACAAAGGCCGAGTTGTGCGTACCAATGAAAGTAATGTCGCTGTACTTCCGGCTGCAGTATGCATCCTGACCGTTACAAGCCGCAGAAATGCCAGACGCAAGCGCCAACGCCGGCAGAACAGCCTTTGCTGTTCGCATTTTCAACAAAGTCCGAGTCCGAAGTCGTTACGGCTCGAATAGACTAACAAACAAAGGGGTTGAAGCTGGCCGTGAGTAGAATTCGGATCTGTCACCGCGAGGTACAGCTAGGGCGTGTGTAATACCACCACGTAACTGTCTGTCGAAGACTCCCGCACAGCTTGTCAGACTTGTCGGGAAGCGCCATGTTCCTGGACGCGCTGGGCATGTATACATATAGACGAACGAGCTCAAGCTCTTGCATGAAAAAGGCAACTGTATGTATGTAGCAATTCAAGGCCCGCCTGCATACACATGCACCCCCACTGCCAGGAGTGACAGAAATCGCTAACTTGACGGTAGTCTACCATTCATGGGCACCGAATGGAAATCCCAGTTCTAGACATCACCTAAGTCATACCTACAACCTACACTTAGCTTTTATTCTGTAGACCGATGCTAAGCAGTGGACAATTATTGTTTCAAGCCTTTTTGTTAGACAGAGATTAAGATCGTTGTTTATAAGATAGAGTCCACTCAGTCGAGGTTCATAGTAATGAGGTACCCGTCGTGAAGTTAACCATGTAACAACAACTCGAAGAAACAAGCTGCTTGTGCGCATGCACAGGCTCCATGAGTACGAGGAGGGGCCAAACATTACTATGACAAGCTTCTTGAATCTTGAATTCCCGTCACTCTGCAGCTTGTTCGATGTGAAATACTTTCGAGGTATTGGAACAAGAGGTAAGAAACTACACCAAACCAGCACGCTGTGCGAAATAAGCAAGCACACCGTCGATTTAGAGGGCTGCCGAGCTGCTTGGATGAAACATGCCAACACGTCACGACCGTTGGAGGGATGATCGCCCGAAACCATGTCCACTTTGCCTGGGTCACGAGCCAGTGAAAGGACAGCGGTTATCTTAATTTGGAAATCGAGCTCGAAACAACCTTCTGTTTTTACATTCACGGCTTGGGATCTACAGCCTCTAGACGCTCAGTGGTAATCGGGCCGCGCTGTTGACACTGCCTCGACTGCTTGATTGATCATTGATCACCAGGTCCGAAGCATGGCTCGCAGATGTTTTCCACCTAAGAGCGGCTGTATATACTAGGATTTTAGCAACTTGCAGGAACTACTCACGACCTGTCCGAAACAATATTAGGTACCATTCGTATGAACAGACAGTCCCTGTTGAAGCCAGGTCTCGAAGATGGTTACCTCGGCGGGAACCAATCCCGCAAGTGCATCAAAAGTGTATCACCTTGATGCTCGTACGTCCATGTGCTGTCGGCCGGGTTCAGTAGGCTTATTCTACTCTTATTGCTGTACCCCGCATGAACGGGACAAGGCAGGCGAGGCAGGGTCGCGACCAGAGCGCAAGGTGCGATATACTCCTCGCGTTCTGAGGCGATCTTGTCCTGTTGTGGCAGGACACAATATCTTGGTCTTGACTCGACACCCCTCCGACAAGATCGTTTGCAAGGCTGTTTGAATTATCATATATGTTGAAGGATTAGTTGGCTCCCAGTCGACGGTGAAAACAAACGAGGGCGGCGGATTTTGCACGTTTGTGACTAGTGGTCTACAGTGAAGTTGAACATGTCTTCGACGGAGAAGTCACATGCTTGAATGGTGCTAAAAACAGCCTGCTACTAGAGTACGCAACCTGATCGCATTGCAGACATGAGCGCCGGTTTGCGTTCATGCGATGTAAACTTATTTGGTCTTCCCCTAACAAAATGCAGAAGCGAAATGACCACTGCTTGACAGACATTTAACAGATCTCGAGTCTCGTAAGAGGCGCCACGAATCACCGAGGCAGAGAACAGAGGGGCCTACGAGTTTAGTTTCACCCATTGAATTGTTCTGCTCATAGCGCATACTCATAATCGACGTCGGGTACGTCCTCAGTAACGCCACAAAATGTTGGCCACCAATGACGAAAAGATGTAAGTAACGAAAAGGCAGTAATAGTATATTATTATCATCAAACCGATCGAAACACCGAGGCGATGCAGAGGCATATACGCACATGTCTCCTATACAAATCTCTCTATTATAGGATGCGACCTCCGCATTCTCCCCCATCTATGAATCCATCTGCCTTCGTGTGTAAAAGAAAGGCTTTGGCACATGTTCCGCCTGCCACCGCATTATACTAATGGTGGAAGTTTCCAAACGGCAGCGAAGAGAGGGTCGGACAATTGATTGATCGCGCAGTTGTATGAAAGCCATTAATCGCTAAGTCTTGTTAGTACTAAGTTCCATTCGCCATAAAGGGCTGGAGTACAACGTGTTCTGGCAACCAATAATGGGAACTTACTAGATTTCTTTAGGCGCCAGCAGGTCCGCCTGGTACAACCAATGATTGTCCTTTTCCTCAGATTCGAGCCAGTCGTAGGCGAACTGAACCAGATGACCTTGAATCATGCCGCAGAGCTCTTCGGCATCATCGCGGCTCACCACATCGTAAGGGAAGATGGGCCCGCGTCGGCTGCCTCTAGTCGTAGCCCGTCGCCGACGCCGTGTAGAATTGTAAGTGTATATGTTGGAATCGGGAGCTGATCTCTCCGATGCCGAGAATGTCGTTCGCCGATCACCCCTTCTGTCGTGCTGCGGTTCGAGATGGGTACTGTTTGGCTGTCCCTCAAAGGGCGGGAATGGTACCTCACCGCCGGATTGGCTGGGAGACGCTGTATCATGAGAGTCCCGCGCGGCAGATCTGTCCACATTAATATTGATTTGAGAGTGATCAAGGGAATCGGAGAGTGGCAGTTTTTCATCGACGACTTCAGATTCTCCGTTGCTTGTGCGAGGTCCAGGATTAGACTCGTGCTTCGCATGGCTTGCACTCGAGTCTGCCTTCTCCGTGAGTTTTTCTGCGATTTTCTCGGAGAGATTAGGCCCGAGAGGTGCAGCCGCAGGCACGGCCACGCCCGCAGCAGCACCGCTCGAAGCGCCATCCACGTTGGCTGTGTGCTTCTCGTCCTCGTCGTCGCTGGATGAACCGAACATAGCCTCGGAGAACTTGCGGGCGTACTGGTCAAACTCATGATAGTCCTTCCATGTCGAGACCTCGCTGTCTGGCATGCATCGGAAGACGCGGCGATACAGCATCGTGTTGTTTCGCGCCACCCTGCTCCACACGTCATCCCAGAATTCGGGACAGACGGGATCTCGCATGCAGTCCTTGTCGATTCTGGCCGGTTCAATGTCTAGGAGCAACGGGTTCACGGACTCGTAATTGGGTCGTCCGCTCTCATCTATGACCACAGAAGGGCCACCTATGTCTGAATCATCAACCACCGGAAGAGTCGTGAATTGCGAACCTGCGGGTAGTTGGCCCGGATTGGTGGGGAATGTTGGCGGGAGTTGACTCGCTTTGCCGTGGGTTGGGCTGAGAGAGTCTCTAAACTTGCCGGTCCTCTCCTTTTTGCTCGACGAAGTCTCCTCCTCGACATTCCCTAGGTGAGCGGGGCGATGGATAAGCACTTCATGTCCATTGATGACCATAGAATCGCTGCCAAGATCAGCTCCCCTGGCCTCTGCCTCCTTCCAGTGATCCGCGCCATATCCTGCCACATCCGCATCGTGAGTTGCATTACCAGTGACACGGTTGTCGCGCTCTGGCGATTGGTTCCTCGAAGAATTGGACGAGTGCGAGGAAGAAGAGGAGTCATGGGCGCCATCCTGACCGGCGGCATCATAGTTGAAACTCCGACCGCCTTGGACGTTCGGTCGTTGGAGATGCGCCCTAGCACTGGCTTGCGCTGAGCTTTCGGCGATGGTGTCGGCATTCCCGTCTTCTTCTCCGTATATACGCGCCATCTCGGCCTCGTAATCGGCGTCATCGGTACGCTGATCCGCGATTCTCTCATCTTCCGTAATCTGATCGACGTCCAAGCCGAGGTGCTCTCTCATGAGTCTCATTCGCAGGGTGTGCGCAAACCGCCCAACCTGGTAGGGCTCACCAGCCATCGTCGACCACATCATCTCCGTGTCCCGGACGATGGCGGCAGTCTCAGAATCGCGATTGCCTAACATGGAGCGCTCGTTGATGTTGGCTGAACCGATGAGGACTACTCGATCATCAACAATGATGGTCTTGGCATGAATATACAGCTGCTCCGTCACCAACGCTTTGCTCTTGCCTAATCGGCCCCAATTGCGCAAACTGAAGAAGGAGATGTAGTCCTCGGGAGTGATACCTAGCGCCTCCAGACGCCCAAAGATGGAATGGGGCCCTCGGCAGATGCTGCGATATTGAAATTGCATGATGAGTCTTACGCTGCTCCCCTCGGCCTGGTCAACCGTGTTCTGGAATCCAGGCATGAGCGGGATTAGTATGCAACATCTCCAATCTTCATTATCCTCATGTGCCCTGACGATACGCGCGACTAGGGCATCTCCGATCCGGTTTTCGACCTTGGTCCCGAGTGTCTCCGTACTCGTGATGAAGAATTGATTCTCCATGTAAACAAAGTGCTCCGACTCTTCGATGAGCTTGATGTAGGCTGTCTGAATACTATGCTCTCGATAGTCTTTGGGCAATCCCAGCGACCAGTCGCCCGCAGAGCGTAAGATCTGGACCTCGCAAGTGCCAGATAGATTCAGAGCCTCGAGATCTACAGGATTTGCGTCTGGTGGGGGGAGAAGGAAAGGGGTCGGCCGAGTGGGCTTGCGCTCGCGCCGCAGGTAGTTCCACCGTTGAACAAAATGGCGTGTCAGATCTCTCGCAGGCTGTCCAATGACCTGCATGGCAATGTCGTGCCAAGGCATCCGGGGAATCCTCGCTCTGTCGTACATCTCTTCGTAAGGCATATTGAGCCTGAAGAAGTCCAAGACACGCGGGTTGGAATAATCTTTCCCAGGGAACAGTTGGCAATGTTCGGCATCGCGAGGCGGACCATCGTCGGGTTCCATGCCCGTCGGCCGGTCGTCATTGAGCGGATGCTGCGGATTGTCCCATCGGCCGAAGCACAAGTCAATTCCTCCCACGAATGCTACGTCGTGGTCGACGATGCAGATCTTCTCGTGATGAGCGTAGAAGAACTGATTCTTCTTGAGCTGATTGGGCGACCGCAGGACGGTGATGTTGTCATGCAGATTGTGGAGGGAATACTTTGTGTATTCGGAATCAATGGGGATGGCTTGTTCCACGTTGCGGTAGATGATGACGAAGATTTTAACACCCTCCCGGGCTTTTCTCTGAAGCAGACGGTCGAGGCGCCATTTCTGGCTGATGCACGCTGGTCTACGCATGTAGAGCTCCGGACTGAGCCACCAATCATGGATGTAAATGACATCTTGGGCCATGCTGATAGCACGGGAGACATTCCACATGTAGTCGCGTCCATCGACTAACCACTGAGCAAAGCAGTTCCTTCGGACAGGTGCAAAGCTCTCGAATCGGTGGGGCACATGCCATTCCGTCTGTTTCAGCATGTCGACGACCGACTGCTCGAACTGCCGAAGCACCGTCTGATTGCGGGAAAACAGCTTGATCTTCCGCTCAGCGGTGAAGATCTTGAGACTGTGATGTTTCTCTTTAGCGTTCTCGCCGCCCACTTCCTCGTCTCCCTCTGGTGCTATCTCGTCATCACCTTGTATGGCCCGACCAAACTTCTTCAGCTTGCTCTTCTTGGCTTCGATTCGGAACCGTGGATCGACCAGATACACGTCATGGATATTCATCGTAGCTGGGGACTCGACCACGGCAATGTAGTTCTGGCGCACAAGGAACCATTTTCGGGAATGCTTCGACACCACCTTGGACGGCATAAGAACACGACTGAAATCAATGCCCTTCGAGAACTGAATGTGCAGATAGCATTCTTTGCCGTGGAAGTTGCCCTCAGCTGCTAGTCGCACACCCAGCGCGGACAACTCCAGAAACTTGCACAGGCGGTTGCTGTCGGGACGGAACATGAGCCAGTGGATCATCTCCTGGAGGTATTTCTCGAGCGTCTTACGCTGCTTGTCGATATACCGTCTCTGTGCGGCCGCAGCGTTCTGCGGATTCAACATGGAACCCTCGCGCCCTTCGCCGAGACCAGAAGACTGCCGACGAGGCAAGAAGTTATTGATGCGGGACTTTTTACGCCCCGCATTAGGTCGCCGCTCGGCATCACTCGCGGTGGCTTCTGGTGCTGTCCCCTCTCCCGCCGTCATTTCTGCCGCCTCGTCTATCCTCGAGACGGGAGCCTTCTCGTCCTCGTCGGACATGTGCCGGTTTTGGTAGGCACGAAGATAGGGGAAAGCCTTGCGGGGGAATGCCGGCTGCTTGGGACGGCCGCGCTGGTTGGTGGAGGCCTGCAGAGCGCGGCTCTTTTTCAGCGTCAACTTGTACTTGTAGTGCATCTCGATTATGTCTCGCAAGTTCCGCGTAACCGTCCAAGTCATGCGGCTCAGGCCGCTGCCGTACTCTAGCGCAATGGTAAACATGTTATGCCTTTCACTACCCGTGTTCTTCTCTTCGGAGTAGCTGTCGGTAACGCGGATGTGGAGCTGTTCGAGGAGGACGGGGATGCGCTTGTTGCCATGTTCATCGCGTTGCAGCATGCTGGCAAGAATGACAACGGCTGGCGTGACGGCACGAAGCTCGGCCATGAGCTCAGCTGACTTGTAGAAATCAAACTGGTCCGTCTTCTTCTTGCCCAGCATGCGCAAGGTATGTTTGACTTGCTTCCACCTCTGAGCGCCGAAGGTGGCAGCCCTCTCGGGATTCAAGAAGGGCCTTCTAGTGGGAGGATTGGGCGTGTCGCCGTCTGAAGCACCTCCGTAGTTGAACATATCAGAGATGCGGCGGCGGTGACCGGGCGTTCGAGGTTGTGGGCTCTCGGCTTCGTCGCCATTTGCCGCGCCGTTCCACTGTGAACCAATCCACGAGCTTCCTCGCCTCCATCCCGGCCTCCTGCCCGCGAGCTTGTCACGGCCCTCGCCTTCAGACAGACCAGCACGAAGGTCGGCGGTGTCGGGCTCGGGCATGGTTGATCTCCTCATCAAGGTCTGAAAGCGGCCCGTGCGACCCGGGGAGCCGATGTCGTCGAGCTGGGACTGCAGCGGCGTGTTGGGCGCAGTGAAGACATCGAGTTGTCTGAGACGGCGCTTCATCCTCTTCCGCTTCTTCGTCTTGGGGGTCTGTGTGGTCTGTTGGTCCTCCTCGCCGCTCTCCTCCGCATCTGCGTCGGCATCGCTCCCTTCCTCTTCGTCGAGGGTGTCTGGTAACAGTTGAGACCTGGTTATGACGGGAGAATTGCTGGCGGAGAAAGAGCCAACCTCAGACATGCCTCTCGATGGTTGGGGGGACGGAGTGGTCCCCAGGGTGGACTTGAGTCTTGACATCCATCTCTCGCTGCGTGATCGACCGCTCGGCTCGCCCTCGTCCCACGAAGAATGCCGGGAATGAGGGAAAGTCGGAGGCTCTAGGACGGTGTCTGCGCGTGCGAACTGCACACTCCTGCGGCCGGGCGAGGCGGGTTCGTCAACAATAGCATCGTGGTCAGGCAATGTGGTAGCCGAGCTTCTGTCTGGCTTGGGCGAGGGGAGGCGTAGGGGTGAGGGGACGGTCGGTGGGTTTCGATGGGAGATGTTCAAGGGTGAATAGTCCTCGTGCGGTTGGCCGTGATTAACATAGTCGTGTGCCTCTTCGGTCCGAGACTTGTTCGCCAAAACTCCTAGACCATGTTGTGCGAGTAGCAGTTCTCCAGGGGGAGAAGCACCACTGCCAGCATCAGCACTAGTAGTGGCGGAAGGAGGAGGGGAGGCGATTGCGGCGGTGGAGGTGATGTCGTCGCGGCGGTTGGCCACCGGGGAGGCTGTGACCAGCGCTGTCGTTGTTGTCATGGGGGAGATGGAATCATGGCGATCGGGAGGCTTCATTCTCTGCCACGGGGGGCACAAGGCAGTCAAGATAACGAGGTCTGTCTACGTCAAGCAGCTCTCATACTGCAGGGGAGACGGTCAGTCTCTGGTCGCATGTTTGTAGCATTTAACATCGAGTGCCATGGTTGAGGTGTGAGCATGCAACATTGAGCACTTGGGATCTTGGCTTACAATGGGAAAAAGAGGCTGATATTACGACTTGGATGGCGGTCGCGACCTGCAGGGCTGCAGGCAAGCGCGTTGGAGCGGTCTATTGAGCAGCTATTAGGATGTTGTTGTCCACCATTCTCTAAGATTGAACTCCAGATATCGGAAGGCCAGGAATGAATGACGGAACGGTGGCTAGACGGTAGCCGGTCGATGGACGCCGTTGTAAACACTGAGAAGATAGTACGACGCTCAAAGTGAAGAAACAGATGGACCGTGGACGTCGCTCCCTATCAAGTCGCACGAGGGCTCTCTGGAACGAAAGGAGGCTTCAAGTAAACAAGCGGATCGGCGGGAAGTATCGTCGAGATACCTGTCGTAGGTTATTTCAAGTTCTCCTGAGTCCTGGTCCTGGTGGTCCTGACGTCGCGATTTGGACCGGGATGCGTGGGAACGTGGGCAGGGGGAGCAATGCAACACCCGACGTTGGGCTGCAGCGTGTCGTTAGGTCGCTGTCCAGCTGCCTACAGCAATGAGAGTACAGCGCGGAACACGCCTGACAAGGTGCGCCGGGCTGGAAACCTGCTGCGCTAGGAGCTTTCAGCGGTTCCAGTGAGTTGAGCTGCCATTTAGCGGCTGGGTTAGCGATGTGTTTCGGCATGGCGGGGCTGATTGAGGTGCGCTGTGAACCCACCACTGGGGCATCTCGCAACCTCACATAGGTCTGTGCTGGCCCGCCTAATCTTACCTCAAGGAGGTACATGTAACTAATGCTGGACTTCACATTGAGTGAACAGGTTGGAATGGGATAGGTATGGCTTACATGTTAGTAAAGGCTTCAACGGCGCTGCAATCTGCATACTCGTATATCCTTCGCTGCATTGTTGGGTTAGGTCCAGAGCCTGCAGTGGAACCGACAAAGATGCTGGAGAATTCGATCTGGGATAGGTGTGGTCATCAAAGGCTACAAATTTGGTTTTCGATTTGCCTTCATCTCTCAATTCACATGTAGCTGCCATCAAATGTTACAATCTCATTCTTTTCACGTTGGTATGCTCTCTGCTCACAGCCGCGACAGGGAAATTGTGAACTTTACAATGAGCTGGGGACAGTGACGATTGGTTCCGTGATTGCTTGACTGATGCTGGTTTGAATGAACACGAGCCGCGAGCTTCCGGTCAGCTATGCTGCTCATTGCTCAACGTTATACAGACGCCTGAGCATCAGAATCTCGTGCTTCGTCACAAACACCTCTCCCGCTCCTGTCTGTCCGCCGGCATTGATTGTGCCGTTGCACTGGTCAAAGAGATCTCGCACTTTGGCGCTCTCCCACTCCCCGGAAGCATTTGACCAGTAACATCTCCTAATTCCTACCGATTGCATGTACAGCACGCACCGGTAGCATGGCCGCGACTCCAACACATGGCCACGGTCCAACACCACCCCGCCACTGCTGGAACCTTGTCGTTCTGTTGGCTTCTTGGATCCCTTGCAAAGTAGCTCATCGTAAAGCGAGCCGGTTGGTGCCATCTGAGCGTCTATCTCCGCACTCTCTGGCTTGCTCTTTGCCGTCAGTTTGGCCGCAAGCAAGCCGCTGTTCTTGCTCGACCCACCCGAACGTTTCTTTCTGTCCGAGCCACTGTCATCCACTTTGCGGCCCAGTCGGACCACATAGACGTCCGCACCACGTAGTCGAGGGTGTTTCTTGCGGTCCGAAGGCGGGTATGACAGCAACTCTGGCGTGCTTTCATTCATCTGGTCATTGTGCTTATTTCTGTCTTTCTTTCCGATATTCTAACAAGTGGCACATTAGTCTCATATGAAACATTCCAGGCTCCATGACTCTATGAGATCAGGGCTACAAACCTTCATACTATTGCTCGTATCGCTACTGTGGCTCTCGTTGTCAGAGGCCATCTCCAAACGGTCTTCGCTCGTCCAATTACTGTTACTTGGCAGACTACCAGATCCCGGTGATATTTTGGTATGATGCGTAGCTTTAGACAGCTTGTTGTGCTTGTTGACCAGCTCGGGCTGCTGCTCCTGATGATGCTGCCGAGTCGTTCGCTTCAGCGAAGAAGTGTGCGCATGGTGTTGCATGCCGTGATGTTGCACGCCGTGATAGTAGCCCTTCTTCCTCTCCCCCTTCTGTTGATGACTTGCCTTGCTGTAGGAGCCGTGTTGTTGTTGTGTCCCAGAGACCTGTGGACGGTTCAAAACGAGGCTTGGCGGGCGAAGCCGGGCCGGTACCTTGTTGAACCTCCTGTCCGGGCGTGGCGTAGCTGACGCGCTGGGCATACGCCTGCAGGACATCTCGGCGCTGCTGTCGATTACGTTTATTGTCACGCGCCGTCGTGATTGCCGGTTTAACATGCGACAGCGTCGTGGAAGCCTTCGCGCTCGACAATGCCAGCGCCGAGTTGATGGCCATCATCTCCGAGTGCATGCTGAGACAGTTGGTAGCGTGGTGGTGGCCACTGCTGTAGAGGCCGACCGTGGCATCAAATGGCTTGAAGCCGTTCTTGCCCTTGCTGTCGTCCTGGGTACTTGGCTTGTCCGTAGCTACGGCCTTGGTAGGCAAAACGCCCGTCTTCAGGGCGCCTCCGTCAAATCCGGGACGATAGTCATTGAAACCCTTGCCGATAATCTTTCCGCCCTTTACAATGATGCAGCCGTGGCGGTAGTGGAGGGGAGACAGCTCAGCCTGCTCAACACACAGCGTGAGGTACGTATCGGTCTTCATTTTGATGAAAGGAGGGGTTCCTGGAGTGATATGCTAGAAACTTGGATTGAGAACTGCAGTAGATTCGGGGAGCGTTGAATGATGGATTGCTGCTGCGTCTGTTTGTTTGACTTGGTCAACCTGGAGGCACGAGTTTCTGAGCTTTGTTTGAGGCGATGAGATACAATTCAAGAGGTGAACGCGATTGAATGTATTTGAAAGAAGGTGGGCAGATGTACATGGGCACGTCCTCGGCTTTCAGCCATTCACAAAAACAGTGGCAGCTGCTAGCGCCTGGCACCTGACTTGGCTCGCTCTGCAGCAATGTCGAAAATCAGCATCGCGAGGGTCGAACAGATTGCACGAACAGCTCAAAACCTTGTTATAATAGATTACATATATAAGTGCTTGCTTGATTGATGTTTGTTTGCTGCGGAGTAACAAGCCGCACACGTTAGACCATTACTTCAATTACTACTCGATACAAATCCTCCTAGCTTTAAATACAACTGGAATGAAACAACAGCTGAAGCTTATAGAGCTAGGGCGCTCAGCGCCGGCAGTAATGATGCAGGTTTTGCTGCTTGATTTAAGACACATCTAGTCAATATTCAGGCCGGTCCAGCGAAAAGAAAACCAGATGGAGATAATAAGGTCAACCTCAGAGATTGATGAATCTACTTGCGATCCTCCTATCGTGACAGTCCTGAAACTGTCTCACCTCGCCTCCTCTTTGTACATGCAGGCGACGAGGATCACGACCTTGACTACCTACTGCCGGTGGAAGCTTTGTCAAGCACGGAGCGTATAAACAAGCACTGGAGATATTGTTCCTTGGAGTTTTGAACAACGTCGTGCTACAGGGACTATCGAATATGAAGGGAAACTCCAATCCTTACACTCGTGTGCTAAGGCAAAGGCAAGGGACTGAATCCCCGACTTTGTAGACACCCGCAGGCAAGGAGTGGAAGTTGTGGTGTTCTATTGTAGCAGAAGGCTCCCACTGTTAGATCAGATCAACGCAAGCTCCTTAGCTCGTATACATGGTCTTGAAGGATTATATACAGTTACGGAATCAACTTGCTTGGGTCTACATTGGGAAGAAGTTCTAAAGCGAAGCCTACATTTGCACCTGTTCAGACCGTGGACGAGACAATATTGCAACTTATAGCGATTACGGTCAATCATACCGCTGAACCAGCCGGACGAGCAATGACCTTTCAAATTTCACACTATACACTCGAGGCTGAACCTGAGCTGTAATACATTCCCGGTCCGGAATATATAAAGAAGGGTAGTCTAATTGATTGATAGATATTAATGTAGCCTTTAAGAATCGTATTATATGTCGCATTGCAATGAGGTGTAATCATTTAGTATATAAACTGAACACGCTCTATGGCACATATGAGGTATGGGACTGCAAAGCAAAAAAGTTATATCAACCTATGTAGCTTGTCCGAGCGAAATTTTTTCATCCAAGTCTAAGAATCTCTGGAGGATGATGAGCTCATCCCGATAGACCAAGGCTAGATGGTTCTTGGACACTACATGCATCATTAATTCGTTACCAGTGCGCCAGAATGGTGGTACGAAGAAATGTCTCGAGTATTGTTTCCCATCTGATATACTCTTCACGTTGCAGGAGCAAACCCACCCCCGCCTAGTTAAGAAAAAGACCTTCGTGCCAAAGATACCAATCAAGACTCTTATCTCGCATGGAAGCTGATGGATTGCCCCTGTCACCGAAGAGGGCAACATGGAGGTATCGAGAGTGAGCAGGGCTGTCTTGACGTCTGAGTCTAGACTCACGCTCTGCGCCAAAAGTCCTGTTCCACGGCTCGACCAGTAGTTACTGGATGAGAATGAACTTGCAAAGCTGCCGGGAATCGTGATGGAGATGCCAGCACCGCTGTCAGCTCTTCGGAGGCCGCCCCAGTGATAGAGCTGGATCGCTTTCTCCTTCATTAGCATTAGGTAATTCGGATCGGTAGGATGGGATATCCAAACACCGCTGCCTAGCAGAATTCTATGGGATGTGAAAGCTCCCGACTCCCAAACCTGGACCTCTGACTCAGTGACAATGAGCGCGGCGAGCTCGTCTTGCTTTGCGACAGCTTGTTTTACCCTGTCGCTCACTTTGTGATCAAATAGGTATTCAACCTTGCGCCATTGACCCCCCTTCGTCATGAAGAGGCGAGTGGCTATGCATCGACTAGCCGTGTCGACGCTGTACAAAATCTGGAGACGATGACTCCAAGCTAAGTGGTGGATGGAAGTCTTGTGATCTTTGAGTTCTAGCGCCACGTCGCCGCTATTGGTGTTGTGAATAGTGACAGAGCCGTCTTCGCGACCGCAGAATACCGATGGGTCATCGCCTGCCTGTATCAAGCAGGTGATGACCTTCTTCTGATTGACGGTACGTGAGACACCAACAACCTTGGTCTCTTGTTGATTTTCTTCAGCTTGACTGGAACCACCGTCGTCCCACTGGTCACTTCTCACAAGGCTCGGTGGTTCCCAGATATTACATGAGCGACCCCTGATGTCATAGAAGCAAAGACCATTGGGTGCAAACGCGATACCCGCAACGATGCTGTCGTAGGTGACCCTGTGGATCAACTGCAACGTTTCAAAATTGAACAAGGAGATTGCACCAGTATTTTCTCCAGCTGCGAGCGTACGTCCATCAGGCGATGCGGCAAGAACTCGAGCAAATATATGATGAACGTCTCGTTGCGTAGCGTGGTCGTGGTGGTTAAGTTCTACCGTGACCAGATCTCCATCCTGGTAAAGCACAGCCATGGACTTGTACTCGGTTGCAGGACAAAACACTACGTCCAGGACTTGCGACACAACTTCGAGGTCCTCGGAGCCTTCCTTGACAAATGCGCCTATCCGAGCCATCTTATTTGCAGCTGTATCAATTTGAAAAAGCGCTAGATGCGAGTTCCTATATGCAATCGCAGCAAGGCCTAACAGAGGAGACATTTGAGCGACCTGGGGGATATGCCTAACGCGAGATTTAGTATTGTCATCTGAATCCGAATCTGCAGTTTCGTCCTCGTTTTCCATGAAACCGATAGTAGTGCCGTCTATACTCTTGTAGGCTATGATCAGACGATCGAGTTCTCCTTGAATCGTGGCAAAAACTGTCGTATCATCGGGACTGAAGTTGACCGAAAACAAAATACCAGGGATTGAAGCTGTCCATAGCTGCCGATGTTCGGAGGACCAGACCGCGATGTTGCGAGGGCTGCCGGATACGAGCATACCCGACACGTTACCAAAGGCCAGTTGCCTGACTGGACCTTCGTGTTTGAGTTCGTCGACAAGTTCCAAGGTGAACTGATCGTATATGCGGATTTGCCCTCTCACCAATCCTATGGCAAGATACTGAGGACCTGCTACAACTGATTTAGCATCGCTCTGGAACAGTATACAGGATGACCGCTCGTCCCAGTTCTCATTCGATGAGCAGATAACTCGTTGCTTGAGACGGCCTGCATATGCCTTATGTAAGATCGACGAGCTGGGACAAAGAGATGGGATCGCAAGATAGATAGAGGGTGGTGAATCGACCAAATTGAGACCGAAATTTGTGACGAGGCGGGTTAAGTCATTGATCCAGGACCCGATAGCTTGTAAACTATTGTCGAGAGGGTGGCTCGCTTCAAGAAGTCGGCTTAGATATTTCTTGAGGCATTGAATCACCGAAATCATGGGAGCCAACTTCCCCGTCTCGGCAACCCTTTCAACCCACACAAGTGTCCTAACATCCATGAATCTTTGCAGAGCCGAAAGAAGTGACCGTGAGATTGACCGTGCATTCTCAAGATGATATGCAAAGTTGAAGACAGCATACAGGTCGAAAGCCGACGCTGGGGTGCCAGTCCCGTGAAAACGTCGGTTGGTTCGAGGCAGAAAGCTGTTACCGTTGAGGTAATCCAAGCAGACTAACGCGATGTCCTCATGTGCTTGGCGCTTCGATATGTAGAAAGAAGAGTCCTTAGAAGTCAAGTATGTCTTGACCGTCTGGTGCATCACCTGGACCTCTTCATCGCTATTCACAGTGACAAAGTTGCGACATATCTGCCCCAATGCCGAATGTGCATCAGTAACTAGTAGAGTGCGCTTGATATCTAATTTGATCGCTTCCCTGAGTTCATTGATGGTTAAGGGTCTGGGTGCGCTGATGACCCATTTCAGGATAGTCTTCGCAAGCTCGGCGTTCGTTGATTGCTGGATTTTTTCGAGAATCTCGGCGTAGAAGTCGTTCATCTCACTTGGCACCCCTTTAACAACGGCTTCCATGTCCTCAATGCTGTAGCAGTCCTCTAGACGGTCCATCATGAGTGATGCCCATAAGAAGATGCCATCGGACTTTTCCAGAATGAGACTGACTAGATCTTGGCTGTCCACATCGCCTTGCAATTTCGGTCTCGACTGGACGTAAGCGCTGATGTCTTCGAAGGACCCTGACCCGGCCGTTTTGAAATCGAAATATCCAATGTTCTCTTGCTCGAATATTTGTCGAATCTTGCTTTCTGGACGACTGGTGAAGAGTATTTTGATAGGAATGCCTCGATCAATCCTTGTTAGCATTTGGACCAAAGTGGGAAACGTCTCGCCGAGACATTCGTCAAGCGCGTCTATCACCCAGTATTGTGGTTGGTGAAATTGTCGCTTGAAGATGCACCCAAGAAAGAGAGTGTTCCATATCATGGTGTAGTCTTTGGAATCGATCACGCGTCCTGAGTTGATGATAGCGAAGAGACCTAGTCGAATTTCGAAACTAGTCTCCGCCATCTGATAAGCTAGGCTGAGCAAAAGTGAAGCAATCGTTGATTTGGATCCCGTCTTGAAGAAGAAGTAGCTAACGTCGAAATTGCTCGTGTGTAGATACTTGATTGCATGGCCTGCAGCGATGGACTTGCCGGAGCCTGGCGGTCCATGAAGCCAAAGAAATCGGTGGGACGGGAACAGCTTCGGCATAGCATGCCAATCTTCCATCAACGGTGTTCCATCGTATCCTGATTCGAAACTCAACCAAGAGCTGAATTCTGGATCTTCCGTTAGCCATTGACAGGACCCATCATGATATCTCAAGGGTGTCTGGACTGCATATAAGTCACTGTCAGGCCGTTGCGCACTATCGAAAGCATGAGAGATGACGGCAAGCTGATTCTGATATTTCTCTTGATATTCCGATTCATCTTCAAAATCTTGTCAGCCGGTGATATCGGAACAGGTCGGCATCACTTGGCACATACGATTCTTCAGTATGTCTTCGATAGTGGCGAGAAGTTTCCTCGTGATGATTAGGTAGCTCGGGTCTTGGTCGCTGACAAATTTACATAAGTGGCGATGGTCGGCTGGTAAATATTGCTCTTCTTCGTTCGGTAAACCTTTCCGAACGTTAGTAAATGACAGTCTGTGCGAGAGAGCAACATGAATGTATGCGAGCGATATTTACCGATCACTGCGGATTGCTTCTCTACAATCATGATTCCTGCGGTTGGTTGGCTCTCGAAGAAAGAGTTTAGTCTCAAATTGCCGCAAGAAAACCGGAAATCGTAGTTGATATCCTGTTCTCCTGTTTAGCGACAACTGTTTCTGTCAATCATGCGTATCGTCTTACATGCACCGTTTGCGAGTCAGGCATTAGTTCTTTAACATAGCTCTTCACGCCGGTTGGAAACGGCAGTGATAAGTAGACTTGTAAGTATGCAGCGGAATCCGACCCTCTATGAGGTGTTCCGAGAAAGAACATAGTATGAACACGAGATGCGATATTTTTATAGATATCATTCCTCAATGCTAATAAGTAAGCCTAACCGATGTCAGCCTACAAGCTCTGTCTGCTCGCCTGATTCTTAGCCATACCTTTTTGATGACAAGCCCACCCATACTGTGAGCGAGCAAAATGATTGGCGTCTATAAATGTTAGCTTTCGTTGAGCCTTGTAACAACACACTCAAGTATCCTGACATTACCATTACGCTTGAGGGCGGGTGCGTGTCTCAAGTCGGCCAACAAGGCAACTGCAAAGTCGTGAATAGTCAAGGTGCTGGCTGATGGCCTTTTCCAGTCTGAGTCGTAACCAAAACTATGAATGCGTGCGTGCCGAAACCCCGGCTCGAGTGGCAGCCATTCCATCGGCCAGTACGATGAAGGGTCTGAAGGGTTGAAAGACCAAGTTTTCCTCGATCCGCCTTGGAGTCCATGTACCTGTATACCAAGTCAGAGTAATTGTTAATATGAGGTGATGCCAGAGACTCACAAAGACCAGGTCTACCCTGGGCTCTGAAGGTTCGAATAGGAGATTCAGTCCAAGTGAGCCTTTGACACTTTCGGCGGTCTGGTCACTTCGGTTACCCACTGATCCAACGGATGCCGCTCGTCGCATGCGTCGCCAAGACCGCAGTATACTCGTGGTACTGTTTCTTTGAGAAGGCGACGACTGCCGACTCGCTAGGTTTCCGGGAATTGGCAACATTGTCCCACGGCCGAACGCACGCGCTGGCGGGGGTCGCCGCGACGCAGATTGCTAACGATTGTTTTTGCCGATTGATTTAACACGGTCCCTGCAGGTGCGAGTTTCGCCAATAGCGCGTGTTACGAAACCATTCTCCGAATCGGGGTCGGTGTTTCCATGGCTCGCCGCTGGCTGTCGTTGGCTTGGGGCTACTCAGCAGATACGGGCATGTAGTTGTTGATGTTGGCATAGTTGCGGAAAAGAGATGATTGGCAATATTGCATCTCCTGGCAAAGCCCGACGGCGGGAAGGATCGGAGCTTAACTTCTTTAGCAAATTTGGCGGTTATGCAAAGCGTGATAGGCGGCGTTCATACGATTGGTTGTCTACAAATACTATCCTGGTCGTGATGATATGTACTTTACTGCGAGCTGAGCATAAACTAAGTTAGCAACACAGAAGACAGCAGTCTAAAGCGACGTCTTAAGATGCAATACGGATCAATCGTCAGTACCATTAGAAAGTGTTATCTGGTAAAGCCGTAGTCAGCGTTATTCAGGTGAAAGACATCGAATGAGTGATACCTTCTACCTTCTGACCGATGTTACATTTGATTACCCCGCTACAACCCACTCTCATATGTACGATCCGTATACAGTTATGCAAGCGCACCAACATGTACTAACTGATGTGCTTTGAAACACGGCAAGTATTGTCGGCGCTTCGCATGATGGATAAAGTATAAAGCTCGGAGCCTTCAAGTTTCACCACGCACGTTAATTTTGTAAATCTCTGCTCCTCTGCAAGCATTGGAAACCTCCGACAAGATATATCCCAGGGTGTCACATTGCCGGGTCTACCAAGCAATCACTGGCGCATTGTTCCTGATTGTCCGCTCCACGATGGCAACTATGGCAAATGATCACGGGCTGGATGTGGATCGGGCGGTCTTGTCGAGTATGCTCGAACACTCCAGTTGTGCCTTGCTTGCTTGCTCACCTGCTTGCTTGTACGCCGGCTTTCAGCTCGCTGCCCTGCTAATGTGATTTATAGAGCTGCCGCCAGGATCTGAAATACTTGCTGTGACTACTCTGGGACTCAGTACAGACTATGACACGAGTCGAATTGATGTTCGCTTGGCAGATGGCTCCAAGATGCGATATCTAGAAAAGGTAAGTCGTCTTACAAGTGCGTATACATGCGTTTTGCCCACGATGTTGATATTTCGACCGAAGGCAAGTCGTGGTCAACACGGGTTTGAACATTTACGAGCACATTACACTTCGGAAAGCAGCATGTATAGCTTTATCCCGGAAAACGTCCCACGCCCTCTAGCATTTGTCACACACGAGTCAAACCCAAATCGACACTCGTTCCTTATGGAATTCGTGGACATGATAGACGAGCTCCCAACGCCCGAACCATTCATGGCCACTGTTGCAGCTCTTCACCGTCGCAGCGCAGGGAAATCGCCGACTGGCAAGTTTGGGTTTCCCGTCACAACCAAGTTCGGTCATCTCACAACGCCTAACACCTGGGACGAGTCTTGGGAGGTGGTTTGGGCGCAACATATGACCAACGCTTTTGATCGCGAAGTGCAGGAACGCGGGGCGCGAACAGCAGAAGAGGACGGCCTCGTGGACTTTTACTTGAAGCAGGCCATTCCCCGCTACATTCGACCACTTGAGACAGATGGCCGCTCTATTCCGCCGACTCTCGTCCACACCAATGTGTGGGCTGGTAATGTGAAGCATATGCTTGATAACGAGACCGTTTGTCTTTTTGATGCTAATGCGATATGGGGACACAATGAAAGTGAGTGTTCGACGATGTAATCCCTATTGTCGAAAGTCCCTATTTCATAGGGTTGATAGTTGCTGACCATATAGTGGAATTGGGCCTGGTCGCAAACCCGCGCTATCCACTAGGAGAAGCGTACATCGAAGAGTACTGGAAACACATTCCGATCTCCGAGCCAGAAGAAGATCTCGACTGCCGGATCATTATGTACATGATACGACATCAAGTCTGCATTGCTAGTGTCTATCCCAATGACCCCAAGCTGCGGGATGTGTAAGTAATCTTCGCATATTCATTTGTCACTGCCTAAGGACTGAAACTCTCGTAGATGGGTAAACAGCGTTCAAGACCTCCGAGATCGATATACCATCGACGAGCGTATCAAGACAAACGCTTCTAGAGCCTCAAACAATGCATCGACAGTATTAGGCACACTTGATGCGCAGCCACACACACATGAAACAACGAAGGTGGCTATATCAGCCATTCTAGCTACCTGATATTAGTGTTGAACACATCTTGTTGCCTAACTCCGAAAACAGGTTCAAGGCATTTCATTTACATTGGAGATAATTAATGCCAGAATCGGTTATTAACCATTCTCATTTTATTACGAACTAGATATAGGGGAGCATACTTAGAGCGTATTGATAACATTTATCTTAAAACTGATACACTGGTATTCCTTTATCGCTACGTGCAGATTAATATGTCGCGCATATGGACCTGACTGAATATTGAAGCGGAGCTGAATGCGCATCAATCTAAGCTGATAGTAGACGCTATAGAGAAAGTGAGGTGAAAGAAAGAAGAGAGCGAAGCGGCTTTGTCGGCATTTGTTTCTCGCGCATGTCGGGCTCGACTATTTGCTATTCTACCTGTAATAATCTCAGATGGCTTCTAGGACCGATGTAGCGCCCGGTCTTAGCCCAGTCATTATTAAAAGCTTGGTGCAAAACGCTAGGCTAAAGAACGACGTTCCGGTTTCTCTTTATACTTTAAGGGGTATATCTACTTGCCATTACATTATTTCCCCTAGAAACCTGACGTAACATCGTCGGGAATGGAAGAGGGATATGCCGAGGTGTATACTGGAGTATAACTTATGCACTTTAAAGCCGAGAGATCGAGAAATCGTGGGTGAAGATTGACAGCCAAACTCGATCCTGGCCTAATCCGTTGGCATGCCTCCCTATCCTTCGAGATTTGACATCACTAATGGTGATAGTCATGTATGCCATCACGTACGCCGCTAAAATGTCATTACAGACGACTTTTAGAGCCCAAGCTATAGAGATATATCAATTGAACTATCTCGATAGCGGCTTGATCTATTTGCCGTCGGGGATAGCGGGTGGACTAGGGTCTTACAAAACAGGTCAGTGTTATTTAAACATTGCCTTTACTATAAATAACCGCTAAAGTTACGGTATTCACCGATCCTACCTGGTACTCCCAGGTAGCTGTACGGATTAGATAACAGATAAAATAAGGGCGCACACACTATATAAGTGCGTAGCCGACTTGGCACCCCACTAGGCCTGGCCTTCCCTTCTGCACCTTTAATAATATTACATATTATAAGACGTCCCTAGAGCCCTGTTTTTATATAAGGCCCTTACCGTGACTTTATTAAAGGTCCGTTGCCTTAGTACGCTAATAAGGTTATCGTTAAGTTATTTTTGGCAGTATAGGTTAAAAACGCTGGTGTTTTTGACTACGTAAAGTCCGTCATCGCTACGGCACTACCGCTAGAAGCCTTGCCTTACCACGTACCTACTTACCTACTTGAACTCCGTTATTAGCGCGGCATTATCGCTAAAGCCTCGTTTCGCCAGTCGACTACCTAAAGTCTTTTAAAGCAGGGGCTTACTACTTTTCCGTTAAGCTTTGCTTTGACGTAATATCTATTAAAGTCCTCTCTCGACGGGGCACCTATTAAGCCCTAATAAGGTTAGGCCGTAAAACAAGCTTTGCTAGTTATTTAATAGGCACTACCTACATCCCCTATATTATTACTTTAACTATTTTGACACTTTCTTTATTATAGCTAACGGCCCGTCGATTAACCCTTCGTAAATGCAAAGCGTTATTTAAACAGTTGTCTAGACTTTTTATAACGCTTTTACCGCGTAATTTAAAACTAAGGTCGACGCTTTAAAAGCCTAGATTAACGCGTATTATAAAAGTGAAGTCGATGTTTTATACGTTTAGGTTAAATAAAAGGTCGACGCTTTAAAGGCTTAAATTGCCGCTTTTTGCAAGTTTTAAGCCGCCGTTATTTAAGCTTAAGCTATTCGACGTTTTCGTCCTATTTTTTTTAATTTTTTTATTTTTACCGGCGTACCCGATTTTAAAGTTTAGAAGCTTTTTATAAAAAGCAAGTTAGAAATTAATAGCGATGCTTTCGGAGGCTTTAATAAAGCTTAATTTTTATACGTTTATAGCAGGCTCGACTTTAAAGTTTAAATAATCGTACGCCTTTAAGTCTTACGCGCGGCGTTAGATTTTTACGACTATAATATATTTTTTAACGCATTTTTACGCGTTTACGACGATTTAAATAAGGCGTTGCGCGCTAATAAAAAGTTACGTGGCTTTATTATAAAAAATAACGATTTATTTCGTACTTTTTTTATTATATAAGAAAAAGCCAATTAGGAGGCCGGCAACCACTTTTATTCTAACGCTTAACGTATTTAAGACTTTTACGCCGTTTTATCCCTTTATTTAATTACTAAAATTAATAATCGTAAAACTATTTTAATTATATACGATAGCTTCGTTTTTTTTTTTTTCCGATTTTTTAGCCGTGGTAGCGCCGGTAAGGTTACGTTTTAAAAACTAGCTAGCAAGTTTTTTAATTATACCTCGATATAGCTAGACGCTATTAACGATAACGACTTTATTTACTTATTTACTATCGATATACTTAGTAATACTCGTTATTTTATAAATAAAAAGTTTATAGCCTTATACGGCGTTAAAAACAGATATTTTTAGGCCTATAAAGAGAAAAAAGCACGCTGTTAACGCGGCGTATGCTTTAAATGTAGTTAATAGGGCTATTAGGCAAACCGTTACTATTTGAATGATAAAAAGATACTTGTTACTACTATTACTGTTATCGAGCTTGACGGCCCTAACGGTCTTAACGACCTTAACGGCTACAATAGCTACGATAATAAGGATTGGGTTACTGGTTAACTGGAAAAGCAAAATGAATAAAAATTTAATGGCACTAATACGGGTCGAACAGCTAACCTTTACTATTAACGCTAATTTGCTAAAAAGCCTTAGATTTAACGTTTTAAGCCCTAACGGGATAAATAGTTATATGATAACAGCACCTTAAGACTTGGTACTATGTTCGCGCGGGGGTAGTTACGGTATTCACCGATCTTACTTAGTATTTCTAGGTAGCTGTACGGATTAGATAGCAAATAAGATAAGGGCGCATATACTATATAAGTGCGTAGCCGACCTGGCACCCCACTAGGCCTGGCCTTCCTTTTTGCACCTTTAATAATATTACATATTATGAGACGTCCCTGGAGCCCTGTCTTCACATAAGGCCCTCATCGTGACTGCTAACCAGCTTTACCCACTTTTGCAATCCACCCCCTTATATAACGTAATTTCCTATAAAATTACCTATAACTCGTCACCTTTTAACAGCAAAAACACCACTTTTAATATATTAATTAAATTGAAAAAAATTATCACTATAAATAACTTTAATAAGCGCGTTTCCCGAGCCCTTTAGCGGGTACATTCCGGTAAAAATCAGGCTATAGCAGCCCGTCGCTACGATATATTACTTTCGACCCTATCCCGACGCCTCCGAAGGCAATTATTACGCGCTAAAGCCTTTAAACCGCAGTAAAAGCTTTTAGTTAATTAAAAAAAAGTCGTAGTTAACTAAATAATATACGAAAAAAGCGTAAAAAGGCCCTTTTCGAAAACTGCCGTTAGTCGATTTGCCTTTTATATTTTCCGCGTTTAAAAAAACGTTACCTCCGTAAGAATATATTAGATTAAAGGCTTTTTAAGCCGTAATTTTTTCGTTAAAACTAAAATCAAGCGTAAAATAAACGGTAAAAAAGTTTACAAAAATAAAAAAAAGTCGGTTTTAGCGTTTTATAACTTTTTAAAAACCGTCCGCTAATAATACGATATTACTACTAAAAATAAATATAATATAAACAAAACGGGCGTTTAAAAAGGGGAAACTAACGGAAAAACGGTAATGAAAACCTTTTATACTTACAAAACACGTATTACAGCTTTATCGGCGATTAATTAAATAATTTTTTTAAAATATATTCGCCGTAACGAAAAGTCGATTACTTTAGTAATTATATATACTAAAAAAACGCTTTAGGCTTAATATTTTAAAAATAACGAAATATTTAAATAGGAATATATTACTACGCCGTTAAGCTAAAGCAATTTTATTATAATTTAGCAGTAATTAAAGGAAATATTTATCCCTAAAATAAAGCCACGAAGTAATTTATAGCGGTTACTCTTTATTAACGATTACTTAACTTATATAAATAAGGTTTTTCGCTAGAAATACTTTTAATATAAAATCGCGGTACTTTATTTACTAGCTTACGCCAGCGATAATATATAGCCACTTAATATAAGTGTTTTTTTATTATTAAAAAAAACGTACCGCACTTAATTTCGTACGTACGTATCGTATAACGCGACGGCGCCTATATATAAACAGCGGATATTTTACGCTTACTAAAAAGCACGGCGAAAAGCCTTTACGGGCTATAACGTAAAAACAAAGTGGCGAAAAAGTGGTCTTTAACTACTTAATCCGGCTTTCGCGCTAAATTTTAGTAATAATAAAAATAAAAAAACCCTTCCGCCTTTTTTCCTTAATACACTATTTTTTTAATTACTTACGCATTTTTTTAAGACTTTTAAAAAAGCCTTTAACTTTATAAATTAAATAGCTAACTTAAAAATTAAAGCTAAAAAGCTTTTTCGCAGTTAAAAAACGCTATATAAAAAGGCTAAAAAAACCATTAATATATTAGCAATAACGGTAGCCCGTCGAAAAAAGAAAATATACGAATTAACTTTTAAACTCGATAAATACGGCCTAAATAAACGTTAAAAAGTTTACAAAAACGATAATTACGTATTAGCAAGTATATACGAAATCCGGAAAGCTTAAAACAAAAGATCGAAAAGGCTGCCACTTTTAAATAAACTAGTACAAACGACGATAAAGTTATACGTTAAATATAACCTCTATAGGCTAAATAAGCGTTAAAAACGATAATAAAGGTGTTTCTATAATTTTAGCTATTTTTTTCGAATTAATACAATTAATTAAAAGTAATAGTGTGGTTAGTGATAATTGTTGCAAAGGGGGGTGTATTGCAAAAGTGGGTAAAGCTGGTTAGCATTGTATGCCTTTTTAATACCCTAACGATTTAAAGGACGATTCTTGAACTATAACTACAAGAAAGCGAAGATGCAAACTCTAGTTGATACAGGCACACCGTTATCGCTAAAATCGCATGACGCTACCTTAATAAACTTACGACTTAAGGGATTTTTTCCTTTAGATATAGTCACCGTAAGTCACATGTTGCACAGAATGTTGCAGATGAATTCGATGTGATATTGACTTCAACCATTCTATGCTACAGGTACTATAAGATACGGCTGGGCACTGTTAACAAGAGCGGTATGTTAATACGTAGCGGCTTAAAGGACCAGAACTGACATAGGACAGCACATCTTAATCATGCTTGTCATGCAGTTTCTGACGGGTGTAACTACGGCGAGCGCATTCATAGTAAGTCAGAGCTTACGGGTGTTTTGAAATATAAGACTGATGTATATTAATGACCTCTACCCTGCTTACCGCTTTGAACGCCGATCGATCAGCCACAGCTTAAAGTGCATCCAATATTATACGATGCTTGTTAGTGGCGGCGTAGTTGCAGCTGTTAAGCCACTGGCCCAGGTTATAGGCCTTAAATGGTGTTTTATCATCTACGCATTGGTTGTGATACTTAACTTAATATTGCAATAGGTGCTTCAACTTCTCGCTTAACGAAATTCGTCGTAATTGCTAAATAACACTCTTTTACCGCGACTATAACACTTTATAGTATAACTATATATATAAGAAAGATTAGATATATATTATAACGAGTTATAACACTGGTTAATAAACATAAGGCAATAAAGGTGATAAAATATCGAATAATGGCGTTAAGAAGCGCTACGGCGTGATTAAGGCGTGGAGTAAAGTACGGGAGATGTTAACGCCGCTTAGCTCTTTTTTTAAAAGTCCTTTATTGCTAGCGTTTAAAAAAAATTAAATAGCCATGATTTAAATAGTGCTTATATTAAGCCGATACTTAATACCGGTGTTAAGCACGTTAGATTTCTTTAGTAAATAACTAATTAAAGATCTATTTAATAACTTGCTTAATTGTAAGCGTTCTTTAGAACGGCGGGTCACCGTCACCGAATCTATTAAGACCTTTAACCTTATCACTTTATATAACAGTGACTAGACCAGCTCTTGCCAGTTCTCCCTTATTAGTAAGAATTCGTAATATACCGTTACTAACTCTCGCTCCTCCTATAACGTGCACGTTAGCGACGCCTTTAATAGAAACGACGTAGACGACGAGAGCTCGACTTAACCCCTGCCCTCGCCTTTTTTTCGACCTTCGCGGTCGTGGCCTTGCCTTGCCTATATTTAAACAACCAGTACGAGCGCCGCCTACCCTAAAGCCACCACTCATCTCGCCTGAGCCATCCTTAACGCATAGTTAAAACGACACTGCACTCGGCACCCGTGGTAGTGAAACTTTGTAAGACGTTTTGCGAGGCATCGAGTCGTTTCAGCTTTTGTTTTTTCTTCTTTCCGAACGTCGTATCATTTAAAGAGCGACTAGTACCCTACTATAAAGCCAAGTTCTTTTATAAATCTTATAAAATAAGCAACTAACGCTTTCGGCCTTTTATTTTCCTATTTAATGTTATGATTTTAATGACTAATTAATGGCTAAAGACTAATTAATTAGTTATTTAAGTGATTAAGACTAAAAAAATTAGTCTTAATTAGTCACTACTTTAATTAAAACTGACTAAATTTTTTTTAGTTAGTTTTAGTTATTAATTAGTTATTAAAATTAATAGATTAATAATGCTTTTAAATAATAAAGTATATTTTTTAAATAGTTAAAAATAGTAAGTTTAACGGGAAAAATCGGAAAAAATCGGGTTATTATATTTTATATTAAAATGTTATTAAAATGATTTTTATTTAGTTAATATATTATATATAGCTTTTATATAGTTATTTATATATACGGTATACTTTAATAAAATTTCTATTTTTAGAAAATATTTTTAATTGTTTATATAAAAAATCGTAAAAATTAAATACAATAATCATTTTAAATAAAAATATAACTATATTCTTTAAAAATTTTAAAACTTATTAATAATATATAAAACAAATAATATTTATAAGAAAATAATAACGTATTAACTAATTAACTAACCGGTTAACTTATTTAATACCGGCTTATTTAACATTAACTTTATTTTTTATTTAATTTGCTACTTTTTACCGCTTTAACACTTATTTATATAAGTTTACAGCCTATTTATATATAGCTTTTTTTTGTTTTTTACTTTATTATTAATATACACTTAATACTTATATTAAAGCTTTATTTTTAATTATAACTTAACCGTAATAATTGTAAAATTAACTTAAACCTAAATTAAATTAAAGTGTTAAAACTTAATAAAATAAAATAAAACAAAACCGTTAAAATAACCCGTAACGCCGCCGAAAAAGCTACTTAAATTAAAACTATTAAATAAGTTCGGTTTTATTTAAAAAAAACTTTTAAGTTATTTTTTTAACTTAATAAGCTTAACGATTTAAACTTTAAACGTTTATTTTATATTATTAATATCGCGTTAATTTAAGTTTTTGTTCATTTTAAAACTTTAAGCTATAAAAGCAATAATAAAGACAATTAATAATTTTATAAAACTTTTAATAGTTTTTAAATAGTTTTTTTTAATAAAATGAAAAAATTGCCGCTATAACGTTATTACTAAAACGTTTATAACAATTTTAAAAAAACCTTAGTATTATAACTAGATTATATAATATTAAAAGCAAAAACAAATTTATGTTTGCTTTTTTTCCCGCCGTAATCGAAGCTAGTTAAAAAATATTTTTTAAATATAGTAATTTTTTAGATTTTAAAAACTTTAAAAAGTCTTATTAAATAAACGCTTTAATTTTATAATAAAAAATTAAATATTAATTTTTTTTATCCTTTATAAAAAACAAATTAACGATTTTTATTACTAGGTTAGTATTTTAAACTTTTGTTTAAATATTTTAAAAAAAATAAATCCGTATAATTGTTAAAGCTTTAATAAATATTATTATCTTAAAAAAAAAGCTTTTATTAATTTAATTTCAAAATATATTATATTTTAAAACCGTTTTAAGAAAATCGAAAATAAGCTTATTAACGTTAATTAATTGATAATTAATTTTATAATTTAAAACCGTAAAGCTTTAGTTTATCTACGGTTTATTATTAACGGCGTAGTTTTTTATCGTATGCTTAAAATTAAAGTTTTTAAGTTGTTAGGCTTTAATTATTATAAAAACGAAATAAATTTCGATATCTATTTTTAAATATAATGAAACCGATTAAAAACTAACGAAAATTAGTTTTTTAATAAACGATTAAAAATAAGTAACGTTTAATTATATTTTATAAATAACGCTATATATAATTTTATTTTATATTTCGACGAAAAAAACAGTTTTAATAAAATTAAAACTTTTAAATTTATTAAATAGGCTATATATACGCATTTAATAGGCAAAAAAGCAATAACTATATATTTATTTATTCGTATTTATTTTAAAATAAAAAAAAATCCTAAAAAGGACTCCGTACGAAATTTATATAAACCAAGTTTTATTATACGGACTATTTAATTATATGCTTTTTGTATAAAATATCCGGCGTACGTAATAATTACTTACGCCGGCTATTTTATACCCGTTATACGTAATATTTATTTATATCGGTTATTTTATAACTAACGTACGTAATAATTATTTATTTCGGCTATTATATAGCTTATATATTTTTGCTTATATAAAGCGAATATATTTTCGTATCGAATAAAAATCTTTTCGTATAACCGTAATTAAATATTAATAACTTTTTTTTTATAAATAAATTACGTAAAATAGCTATTTTTTTAATATTTCGTATAAACATTATTTATTTTATCGTTATTAAATAACCGTCGATATATAGCTTATTTGTTTTAACGTTAAACTAAAATATATTATTGTTTATATTATAATTAAAAAATAAAAAATTTATTAATCGTTTATACGATAAATTAAAAAATAATTAAATAACCGCTTTTATTTTATATATTTAATAAAACAGCGTAAATAGTAAAAAAATCTATTATACGGTAATTAAAAATTAATAAATTAATTTATATAATAGTTTTTATTTTTAAAATATCGGCTATAATACTATTCGTTATATAATTTTATAATTAATAAAATCGGTTATTATATAATACGTAAAAAGTAATAAAATATTTTAATAAATTAAAATCGTAAATTTTTATAAATTTTCGCATAAAGGCCGTTTTATATAAAGTCGTAGCCTTTTATATAATAAATTTGATTTTTCTTTTCTATACGTTATTATTTTACTCTTCTTTTATTTCTATAATTTATTATTTCCTTTTTTTATTTTTATTTTTTATTATTTTATTTAAAATAACTGCTTTTTTAATTAAAGCTTTAGCATTTTTATTTTAAATAATTTTATTTTTATTACGGTTTAGTCTTTTACCTTTTTATTAAAAGTTTTATTATTATTATTAAAAGTCTTATTATATAATAGCTTAACTTTTAAAATCTTAGTATAAATAATATTTAAATAACTTTTCGCAATTATTATAAGCTTTATTAAATCGTAATTATTAATTTTTAAATATATTAAATTACCGGCGTTTTTAATTTTAATAATATTATAACGTAGTATTATTTTATTACCGTTAGTTATAGCTTTATATAGAATATAAATATTAATATATATAATCGTATAAGCGTATATTTTTATTTTTACTAATTTATATAAATAAAATTAAAAGCGTTATTTTATAGCTATACCGTTATAAAACATTAATATTTTATATAGCTTTAATAACGTTAATTTATAAAATTTTTACGTATATATATTATATTGCGATTTATATTTTTACGGTATAATAGTTTAGTTTTATAATATTATTTCCGTTACCGGCTTTTATAAAATTTATTAACATTATATTAATAATACCGCTAATATTAGTTTTTATACCGATATTCCGTATAAGTAATACGTTTATATACTAGGTTTTTTTAATAGTTCGTACGTAAATTATATTTATTACTTATATATTATTTATTGCTTTTATTATATTTAAAATAATTAAAACCGAAATAGTTAATTCGAAATAAAAAATGCGATAATTTTATTTTAATACGATATTTTTTTTTATTCGTACGTAATATCGTTATTATAAATTAAATTTTATTTTTACTTTTACTTTTATTAAATACGTAAATACGTAATATAAAATATAATTAGGGTTAGGGTTAGGGTTAGGCACACAAGCGTTAGGGTTAGGGTTAGGGTTAGGGTTAGGGTTAGGGTTAGGGTTAGGGTTAGGGTTAGGGTTAGGGTTAGGGTTAGGGTTAGGGTTAGGGTTAG